>QVRM01001930.1:7500-170000 GCA_003439945.1 Dermanyssus gallinae
TGAACAATTTTAACAATGCGGCGCGCTGTGTACCCGTTTATCTATCTATGTACATTTATACTGCATTTAGAACAATTCTCACACTAACTCGCATCATCTATTGAGAAAAACAGCGTCTCGTTCAATACGCATTGTTCACCCGCGAATTGTGGCCGTTTTCCCAAGGGTGGCCGGAGACACCATAGCTTGTTTGCACTCTTCCTAAGCAACGGGAGGTTTGTTTTATTTTTTGTTATTATTTAAGAAAGTATTTTCTTGATTGCGTACACCGGAGCCGACTCTCCACGTCACGTTGCAACATGATGACGGTATTGCAACATGAGTGGTGGTGACGGGAAGCGGTGAGGTGTTTCGTGAAGACGACACAAAGACAGCCAGCGCTGGCTGAAGCCAGAAGCGGTCTACTTTGTGCCCGTCTTAGGAATGTTCGGGCCGAGTGGCCGATGCGACTCGCCGACGTCCTCGTTGTACGTTCTGGGCATAGTTGAGGTCGTGCTCATCGTCCAAACCCTCATCAGGTAGGGATGTGATTGATCATCGCGCTTCATACGCGCGTCTAGCTTAGTCGTCGTCGCCGCATTGGTTGTCGTTGGCCATCCGGATGATTTTGTTCTGCTAATCTTGGTCAGATGATAACGTTACCTTTGCAGCTGACGGCTATGATGACGCGACCTTGATCTTTTACACTAACTACAACCTATAGTATGGGCGATCGGGTTTCTCCGGTCTCGTGTCGACTGTGTTGCCACTTCCCCCCTATCTCCCGCCCTGCTTCGCCTTCTCTCTCTCTCTCTCTTGCACCTCTCTTTCTCTCCGCTCCCCCCTCTCTGTAACTGTTTCTGTCTTCCTCTCTGTGTCAGTATCTTGGTCTAACTGCACCTTCATTCGCATAGGAACGATGTACCGTTGTTCCAGTCACGACGACGCATCGTTCTTGTTGTTGTTGTCGCTGTTGTTGCTATTGTTGTTGTCGTTGTTACTGTTGTTGTTGTTGTCGCTGCTGTTGTTGTTGCTGTTGTTGTCGCTGTTGTTGTCGTTGTTGTTGTTCTTCGGAAACTCAAATAGTGCTAGGAGTGGCAGCCGCGGTGGTTTTCCGCGCCTGCGTTCATCTCGCTGATTCTCCACACTGCGAACTCGCGTGTTTAGCCGGACAGCAGCCGGTACAAGGCAGTGCAACTCAACAAACGTACGGCACAACCAGACAGATATCGTGACGACGGGGAAAGAGGCGAGAAAGCGAGAACATTGAAAAAAAAAAAGACAAGAAGGGAAAAGTGGAAACGGGGTCCATATACTTGCGCCCGTTCGTCAGTCACATGAAGACGAAACACCGGCCAAGGGCGCGCCAGCCAGGTGAACCGTCTCACAATTTGTTAATCGAATGGCCTTAGGGTTCTGCTCGACCCCGAAACGTGTTAGTAATACGGCCAGGTAAAACGGTCGATCAGATGCTTCTCTGCCGATTGTGCACAAGCCGTATAGGCCACACAGTAGGCATCATCTAAATGTCGTTATTATTATTATTATTATTATTATTACATGTTAAACAATGTTACAGTTGTGAGGTCTGAACGTATTATTGCAACGCTTGCCTCAAGAATTGACCCTCTCTTCGGTCGTTCGTGACCTCCTGAATTCGCTTACTTAAATCTTTGAGAAATGCTTCGGTTCCCTTGCTGGTTGGTCCTAGTGTCTCCATGGCAATAGGCACAAATATATATCTTGTTTCCAGTCCAGCATATTTAAACCGTTTTCTGGCGTCCGCGTGCTTTGCTACCCACCCCGGCTCAACAGAGCTGTGGTGTAAATAGGAAGCTGTGGTGTAAATAGGTGTAAATAGGAAGAAGGTGTAAATAGGAAGATTATTATTATTATTATTATTATTTTGTTGCTGCCGCCATTCTGACTGGTCACTGATACTGCGGGAGTTGTAGTACTAGTCGCTAGTCGTGGTAATAACTGCCAACTCAGAGCCAACTCGGACAGTGTGGGCTGTGCAACGCGTGGTCATCCAAATGAGCCTCCACTACAGACGTGTCTGGCTTCAAACATAGCGCTTGACCATGGGCTTGGTCTCTCGCCTCGCCTTGAGAGTCGGTCGTTGTCACGCGTCGATCGCGTCAGCTGCCTGTCTCTACGCTTGTTTTCACAAAGCGGGGGTGTATGCGCAACCGTTTAGAGAGTGTGCTGGCTGCATACAGGGCGCGACGGAATATACTTTATTCGCATCAATAATATAATATAATATCGATAATAATATAGTATATACATACCATACATATGGTCCAATAAATAAATGTTGATAATAATATAGTATATAATAAGCCGGATATCAACAAGCAACCGAATGCGTTGCGATACAGCTGTCGTTGAGTTGACGTCTGTCCGCGTGTGGCCATTTGCCTCGCGACTGATAAGCTCCGAGGGAGCTACAGCTTTAGCAACTTGTAGGAATGTTGCCATTTAAAGTCATTGATTTTTTTTTTGCTGTGTCAGAGAAGTGCTTGCTTCTAAGCGAGTCTATGAGCGTAAGCGGGCGAAAATGTTACAGTGGTGTAGCTGCCGGTGAGTCGAGCCAGGCCAGAAAGTCTATTGTTCATATATCAAATATTCAAGCTAATATGTATGTATATATATATATATATATATATATATATATAGAGGGGGAAGATAGAGTTCAGTAATCTGATCCGCGGCGGCAGCCATACTCGCGTGTCAAGACTGATTATTCGACATTTTTGTTTTCACGTTCTGCCACTGCGAATAGCGAAGGCCGTTTCATTGGCGAGTCTCGTACGTCGTGTTTCAGGTGCTCGCGTATCCTGGAGTCAGTGAAGATGACCCTTGTTTACCATGGGTGGCCTGTCGCAAAGTTTGTCGGGTATATCTTGTCATATTAAACACCCCCGTTTTAGGGACTTTAAGTGAGTCCCGCAAGAGGCTTGGTCGATTCTCCGCATGGAATGGCGGTGTCAGCTGTTTTTTCACTATGTAGCTGCCACTCTGGGGACAACGATGATAGCGTCACGTCAAAGTTTGAGTGACTGGTGCAAACTCATCTTCTTAGTTGCCATCACTCGCATAGATGCTTATCTAATCTACATAATACAAAATAAAATGAACTACATATATATCTATATGTATATATATGCATATATATATCTATATATATATATATATATATATATATATATATATATATATATATATATATATATATATATATATATATCCTACTCTATCGTGGCCTTACGCTCGTTATGCACTTTACTAGTTAATATCTCTAAATTAAGATTATATATATATATATATGGCCCAGATACAAAGTCGGTTTTTGTCTGAGTCGAAGCCTATGAACACGACAGACGTTTACTTAGCGTAACGCGAAATTCGTTAATTGTCTCTAATGCCTTTCTATCGACTACAAATGCTCATACTCTACTCTTACCATTTCAAATATTGTCACCGCTATAACAACCACAGAAACAGCAGCAGCAACAACAGCAACAACAACAACAACAACAACAACCATAGCTACAACTACTGCTTTAACCACGGTAATACTATCGCCGGCGGTGCTTGAGCCAACAACGTTTTTTCTCGTTTCGCCTTTTCTCCAACAAGCAACAGACTCCAACTGCCGCAACTTCTACTACTACTACTACTACTACGACTACTAGGACTACTATTACTACTACGGCGTAAACGCGTCAATTAGAGTAGTAGAAAAGCAGGAACAGGCAAGCACAGGATGCGTGGTCCCGGCTGGTCGCTTAGGTTGGCCAGCGTTTCGGCATCTTTTCGGTGTCTGTGATAGCGAGATAGCGGAATAATCGGCTGCTGCTGCTGCAGCTGCTGCTTGTGAACTGTTGTTATGCTGCAATGTAAGAAGACGCTGACGATGCCGACGATGGCGGCTGATGGGTTACGATGAAGCATGGTGATTATGATGACACCCTGTCGTCTGTGACTTGTGGCTGTTGACCGCTGCTGCTCTGCTGGTGAGAGAAGAGCGGCGACCGTACGGCTGACGGTGTACACTGTCAGTGTATTAGCATAGCCAGTGATAAACTCCTCGCTGTGCGGGTCATTTCTTGCAAGGTCATTACTGCTAATCAGGTTGCTCAAGCGCGCCTTTCATTACTTTTTCCCCTTTCTTTTGCACTCTCTCTCTCTCTCTCTCTTGCCCTCTCTCCGCTCTCTCTTGAAATACTATCGAAGGATCTCTCTCCTTCTTGATTTCGCTCTCTCTCTCTCTCTGAGTGTATACACACATCATAATACGCCGACGCATATGTACTAAGCACGTGTGCTGGTGTTTGCATGTGTTTTTGTGTGCAGGAAAATGCGATGAAGATTCATTGCAAGTAGCACTAAAGCTATCTCTTTCTGGGCTGACTCTCAGCCAAGATTTAACGTCCATGGGACTGCTCTTGCTGCTTTGCATTGCTTCACAAACGGACCCCCATAAATACAAATGTGCCAAGGTGGGGCTCAAACCCTATGAGCACCTATGTGTCGCCTCCGGTCGGGAGGCGCAGACGAATGCACCACCAGGCCACCGTGCGCGACACTAAAGCTATCTTAAGCGTACTTAAATGTAACTCTGTGTTTTGTGGTACTTTATCACTGCGTACATAATTATAACGGTTGTATATGCATATGGCGCTAATTTTAGTACAAGGCAAATTTCGTTCAGTGTAAAATTTCTCACTGATGACTGTGACGTGTTGAACGATGTGAATTTCCTCATCATTGCATCTGTAGGAGGTAGTCAACGCAGAAAGCCAGCATGGTGGTTTGTGTGGAGGAGTATTCATATATATATATATATATATATATATATATATATGTGTGCAAAATAACTCACGAGTTACGATTATAACAGTTTCTTTTCCCGTCTGATTTTTTTGTCATTTCTATTTTACATATGGTGCCTTCGACAAATATAATTTAAAGAATGATACATGATACGCTGTATATATATATATATATATATATATATATATAGACCGAGCAAGATGGCTTAGTGGCAAAGCCTTTGCCTTGCATTCGGGAGGACTGGATTCGAGACCCAGACCGGCCATTCCTAAATTGGTTTGCATGGTTTCCAGTTTAGACAAGGTAAATGCCGAAGTGGATTAACATTAGCCATGCCATGAAAAAACCGTACACGGGCAATAGCCTTACGGATAATCTTTAAAAAATAAATATATATATATCGCCATTATCGATTCGGCGCCTCCCTGCGTAACTAGAGAAAGAGTATTTTGACCTTTATTAGTTATTTTTAATAGTTTGAGGGGAATATTACATGACTGACTTTGGATAATGGCTAAACAGGTCTATTCGATATTGGATAATGGCTAAACAGGACTATTCGATACTATTTAGCGGGTTTTGCTTTTCAATGCGCGTTTTGGCGGGAACTGAAGGTACCGGCTGACACAAGATGAATGATCCGGCCTTCGCTAATATTTGCGATTGTCTGTTCTATCGACAAAATGTAGAAGTTTATCTGTTGGTCTCAACATTTACATAGTTTACATATACGCATAAGCTTATATATATATATATATATATATATATATATAATTTGTTTTCGGTATTAGGAGCTCCATTTATTTGCCGTTTGTAGCTATTACATTTGCCTGCCAATCATATTCGTATGTAAGACATATAAGGGCAGTATGCACAGAGAACAAATAATACGTAAACATATATTTTGTAGTCGCTACGTGAATAATAATAGTAATAATACTTCCGCATGATGTCAGCACTTAGAATCGGCGCCCCCGTCTGCGAGCCGTTTCAGTGCAAACTGTGTGGAGAGACGGTAGATTCCAGTGGCCTACACCCATTGAGTTGCCCGAAGAGTGCCGGTAGATCCTCCAGACATGCTGAATTAAACAAGGTGTGAGTATAAGGTCTCTTAGGAAAGCCGGTATACCATCTACACTTGAACCGAGAGGTTTAGTGCCCGCTGGCGAAGAAAGACCTGATGGGGTGACCATTGCATTATGGTCTCATGGGAAGTCCCTTGCTTGGGATGCAACGGTTTCGTGCACCACCGCGGCTTCCTATTTACACCACAGCTCAGTTGAGCCGGGGTGGGTGGCAAAGCATGCGGAAGCCAGAAAACGCGTTAAATACACTGGACTGGAAACAAGATATACTTTCGTGCCTATTGCCATGGAGACGCTAGGACCAATCAGCAAGGGAACCGAAGCATTTCTCAAAGATTTGAGTAAGCGAATTCAGGAGGTCACAGGCGACCAAAGAGAGGGTCAATTCTTGAGGCAAGCGTTGTCTTTGGCCGTTTGCAGAGGAAACGCGGCATCTATTTTAGGCGCCATGGAGTGAAATAATTATTTAAAGAATTTGCAATAATACGTTCAGACCTCACAATTGTAACATTATTTAACATGTAATAAATAATAATAATAGTAAAAAAAAAAAAAAAAGTAATAATAATACTATTATTTTTCTTGGAACAAGCGTTTGACAGTGTGAATATGTACAGGAATCACAAATACTAATATACTAATTTTATAATATTTACAATGTGGTTTGTATTATTATTATTATTATTAGAGTGTCGGTGACCACTCAACATAATCTCGGCATTGCCTCTCTGTGGTTCCAACGACACCCTGTGCCTTTCGGAGGAACACGGCCGATCTTGGCTCAGCTGTGGCCTTAAAGAGCTTCCTCCTAAGCTCTTTCGTCAGTTTGAGTGCATCTATTCCAAGGGAAAACGCCATTTTCATTGTCGGCGCGATGAGTTGTTGAAATAGCTCTTGGCACTACTTTGTAGATTAGACATTCCAGTCTCAAAATGTTGGTTGCGCAGCCGTTATAATTCAAATTGGAACGGCAGCAGCGTGCCACTCGGAGCCCCCCGACCGTTACGCAGATGATGATGATAAATAATAATAATAATAATAATAATAATAATAATAATAAAGCCGTGTTTAAAAACAGATATTATTATTATCACATATACGGTGGGCATTCACAGCATCCCGCATATGTTCGCGGTTTCTGGAAAGTAATTCTACTATTAAACCACACTCGAACGGCTTGGTTAAATTGCATCAGTACTGCCTCAATCACTGGCCGTGCGCACAGAGGCGCACACATGATACAACCTTTCTTGCTTGACCAAATCCTAACAATACAGCCCGTTTCTTCTTGTCATTTGATTCAGATGGCAACGTCTGTGCCCGACCCCCTCTTGGGTTCTGCTTGCGCGTTGGCGTATCGCTGTTATTTGCGACCACCTATCGATAAGCGGAAAAGATTACACTTTAGACTCACGCAGACAAAGTAGGGAAGTAGAGAGAGGGAGGCTTTGAGAGAGAGAGAGAGAGAGAAGGAGGATTGATATAGGGACGATTTGATCCGGAAGCGCTTGTTCACAATTTTTTTGTGCCCCTCTTTTTCTGTTATTGGCTGTGCTGATCGGCAGCAGCAGCAACAGCAATAGTACTTACTAGTCGTAGTAAGGTAGTAAGCAGTAAAAGTCAGCGACTGTAAACGAAAGTGCTTTCTATAGAAATTGTGGTAGCGTCCGAGCTAACGTGACAGAGACGATCTACATATCATCGATCAGTGAAGTCACTTCTGCGCAGCCGTCGACTTTTATCGGCGGCGGGCACGAAAGCAGACTCACCGTGCGTCAGCAGCACCTCAGTTTCGGCTGCTCTCCTCATATGTCTGGCACTGTTTTTTTTTTGTTGTTAGCTATGAATTACGAAGCACTGAATTATGTATATGGGTATGGATGGCTGTGTGTCTTTTTGCCTATGCTGCGCTATTCTATGTGTATGAATTAATGCTAGAGCCCCGGAAGTCATTCCGAAGCCATTCCCTCGCAGCTTCTCCTCTAAAGCCAGAATGACAACGATATGACTCAGGTGGCTGGGAACTCAGGCACGGCGCCTGATTTGCGTTACTTTGCTATAGGAGATTTCGCGAAAGCCCTGGGTGATGCATAGACGTCACTGGCTATTCCTGACTGCTGCCTAGCCTTATGTGGACAGCTGGGTTAGGAAACAACAATTCTAAGACAGCGAGCAGTTAACAATGGTTGTGGGACTAGTGTGCATAGTTGCATATGGTGTCGCCTAGCGCTCGCGTGTGCCTGGCACGTGCATACCGTAGCACTGCCGCCTCATGACGACGATGACGACGGTAATGCTTCTTTTTCTGCTTAAGCAAACCGGCTATTTTGATGGCGCAAATATGAGTCATTCCGTGAACTCGCCTGTCGCATATTCGCCGCCACGTTTTGCATACGCTCACTCAGCTAGACTAGACCATCAGTTCAAACGAGGTGACGAGGCGTATCTGGACCTCACGCTGATCCAAAAAATGCTCATTCGCCTGTTAAGAGTGCTTCACTGTAAACCTTTTCTGGCAACGTATGTTCTGTATGCCCTGCATCTAGATTCTGCACAGTTTCGACACTGAACTATTATGCAGTCGCTAGTTCGTAGTCGGTAGGCAAATAGGTGTCAGACAGTGGCAAGAATTGCTTTCCGTATAGAAGAAACAAGGAACAAGGTTCCTTACATCGTGAGGAACGGTTGTTATTGTTGTTCATTGCTAACTAGTAGCAATTGATGGTTAGTTGTTATTAGCAAAATCATTAAAGTTGCTTTTGTTGTTGTGTTGTTGTTACTACATTTAATACGTCGTGTTTGCAATTATGTGTCATGGTCTCAACATAGAACGCGATATGCAGAATGCATTTCGCGTGGTGAGAACGCCGAGAGCTACGGAGAGAAAGAGAGAGAGAGAGATTCTTATGGAGGGCGGATAGCTTTACTCTATGGAAAGCCTGAGCTTGTTGCGGTGAAGGTCGAAAATTGAGTGACGAGGTTGGCCCTATTCCGTCACGTGGTGACGAGTACTCCTTAGTCATCACCATCAATGTAAATTCAAATAGTCGTTCAGAGGTTGTGAGGTCAACTGATTCGCTGTGGTCCACTCTCTGCAAAAATAATCAATGACGGTTTGTTGTTGTTATTGTTGTTGTATGTCAACCGAATCTGAATTCGCGACCCTAGTACCATTTACAGTAGCAGTTGTAGAAGGAATAGTAGGAACATAGCAGCAGAAACCGCGCAGCCATCAAATTTTTGTCAGCAGAGAGATGTCGCAAATTACCGAGACGACGATGTGCTAAACTCCAAGAACTTAAGTACGCTTGCCGATCCCGTTACTCTTACGAAAATCTCTTCTCTCTCTCTCTCTCTCTCTTGTTTTTGTTGTTGTAGCTGTCGTTGTTGTTGTTGTTGTTGTCTTGCTTTTCTCGGCCACCGACTTCGACATACTAGAAACTCCGACATAGCACTAGTATATTGCATTGGCTCACCGCCGTAGCATTGGCGAAGGCGGAGAATTCCTACGGTCGCCTCGATCTATGTACGTACGAATGCTTGTGTTGTGTTCGTTCAATGATTTCGTCCGTTTCTGTCGATCTGTGTGGTATGGCCGAAGTTGCCGTCAATTGCTTCTTTATCATCATCATCAGCACCACCGGTCATCATAACAACTGCAACAGTAATCATTATCATCATTATCACCTTATCGATCACCCGTATCGTAGTTGTATTTTTGGTGGTTATTACTGTGAGATTCGGGTTCCACTAATCTCTACATGTATATAATCAATGATTATATTGAGGTCAACGTCTTGCTCGAGTTTCATATATTCATTAGTACCAGTTGGTCTCCTTGACGTTGTTGACGTTCTCTTTTCTCCCCTCCCCTTTGTATTATGCTACTTTGTTGTGTCTCTACCAATTTCGAGCAGACGACAGTGTTAGTGAACGCCGGGGAAGAATTAGAGAAGGGAGAAGGGGAACCGGTCTTAGGGTAGAGAAGGATGTTTAGCGAACAATGTGTTGCAATGTGTACTTTGGTGTTGGCTCCCGAGAAGGTCGGCTGGCGTGGAAGACGTCGTGTGAACGGCGTGAGACGTCGTAGGTTGCGGAGTGTAGCCGCTCGAACGGCGGTTGGCTGGTGTCGAAGTTTTCTTTATTTTTTTAATAAACCTTACGTTGTTGAAAGCTATTCAGTTGTACTCTGCGGGATCCCCTACTACGTAGGCAGAAGATAGCATTTTCTGCTTACATTACTATTCATATTGTTATTGTTAATATTAACTGTATTATTTAGATAGTTTCATCACCCTTATTTGTGTTCGTGTTTGATATTATGTGCGACTCGTCTGATCTGAGATCCACAATGTACAATCAACGCCGCGAGCGTCGCGACTGACTAACCACCACAAACAACAATAAACGACTCAGCTACAATAACCGACCGTTGACCGCCCCTGTTTGTTAATGTTGTTGTTTTTGTTGTTGTTGTTGTTGCCGTTGTTGTTGCTGTCGTCGTTTTGTCAGTAACGGTGTCTCATCTTTTTCATGGTGGCGTCCGTTGGCGGTACCTGACCGTTAACAGTCACCATGGTTATGATCAATAAGATTACCGCGCTGAATCTGCGCGCCTAGTGAGCGTTGTCGTTGTTGTTGTTTTCGTTGTTGTTGTTGTTGTCTTCGTTGTTGTTGTTGTCTTCGTTGTTGTTGTTGTTGTTGTTGTTGCCGTTGTTATTGTTGTTGTTGTTGTTGTTGTTGTTGTTGTTGCCGTTGTTATTGTTGTTGTTGTCGTCGTCAGCGCTGGAGACACAATTACGGGGTCGGAGCAAGTGAAGCATGCAGTTATTTAGCGTCTTACGCCTCGTCACCTTTCGCGGCAACAGGAGGAGAACAGACAGTTGCTTGCTTAATCGTGTGGTCTATCATCTATGTAGCTGCTATCTGTCTGACAAGGTGGCTCCCTGTCTGTCTGTCTGTCGGTACAGCGCTCTGATTACGGAGTCGTAGAGGATAGGCATAGTGTTAGTGCTGCCGCTGCTCATGGCAGTCGACATCCTTCGAGTAGTTCCAGTTGTAGTCGTAGTTTACTGTTTGTTTAGGGAAGACCCGGTTCTCTCTCTCTCTAATCTCCCTTTCTATATATATATATATATATATATATAAACGCCTTCATTTGCACGGGGGGGGCGGAGGGGGGTAGTGCAAAAATGAAACAAATGGTGGTAATGCACTTGCTGGTAGATTAATATGTTCGCTGTTGAAAGAACATCTCTCACTGTGCCTCCTTATAAAATGTGTGCAGTGTGCGCTGTGAAGTAAGGAGATATATTTCTTTAGAAACGGTTACTACGGACTAGATAGCAATAGAGCAAGCAGCCTTGGAAACTACAATCGACTTATAGAAAAGAACGTACACATTTGTTTTTAAAACTACGAAACAAGTTGACTAATTGTGTTACATGATGGCTGAAATCGAAAGCTCAGCAGGTACTTGCAAAATAACCACACCAAGGTCGCAAAGTACAATTGATGTAGATAGTATAACACCACAAATTACACAATTCAACATTATTCACAGTTTGTTAAAAATGTATGTGACTACCTTGGTTTTCAATTTTGCAGTACAATTTGAGAACCGCGAATTTAAGATATTTCGCACCAGGCAGTATATAGAGACCAATAGCAAGTACAAAAATTGTATTCAACAAGGATGATGCGTAGCTGGCTTGAAGTACCCCCCGAGGGTGCAAGGATGAGGTGACTGATACAGATGACTGATTTTACATATATATATATATATATATATATATATATACGAGGAACCGCAAAGTTCTCACACATATTTTTATTAAAAAAAATATATATTGAATTATTATTTTTATTGTTCCCTTCAAAATATCTCCCGCCCGCTGCAATGCACTTGTGTCATTTTAATTCTCACTGTTCTAAAAAAAATTAAAGCATTTTTTGGAATCTAGTTAAGCTGTTGCTGCGATTTTTTCTTTATTTCCTCTATAATCTCTAAGCGTTGTCTTTTTAATTTTTTTATCTGTGGGAACAGGAAAACGTCGCACGGAGCCTGATCCGGGGAATATAAAAGTTGCGGAGATTTAGAAATCGAATTTTTCATTAAATAATTCGAATTTAGTAATGACATGTGCGTCAGTACGTTGCCGTGGTGAATGATCTAAGATTGGCTTGCCCAAGGCTCAAATCTCTTACAAATCTTGCGTTGGACATTCTCGCACAATTTTCTTAAGATTTCACGGCAGTATTTCCCATTGGCCGTAAAAGCAAATGGCAAAAATTCGTAAAAGATGGCTCTCTTGTACTCGAAAACAAGCGGTCAAAAGAACCTTAGTGTAGGACTCTTTTTCTCATTCTCTTTTTTTTGTGGGAGATTCCGGAAATGCTAATGTACATACGTTACGACCAGCCAGTATGACTAGTATGAGACTCACAAACCCACTAAACCCGACCCCCTCCCAGGCTCGGTATTGCTTCCGTATTACTTCGAAACCACGGAAGATGATGTAGGACTTGGCGTTTCTAAATTTCCTCAATCGACCTTCTCCTTGGAAGCACCTTTGGGGCGATTGGGCTTTGGTCTTAATGTCGTGACCATATACCAATGACTCTCGCCTGTAATTCCTCTTAGGATCTTCTGGTACCGCCTAAAGGTTCAATTCGGACATTCCCAACTGGCGTCAATTTGCAGAAAATCCAACATTTTTGGAACGAATTTTGCTGCCAGTTTTCTGACGCATTAAACATTGGTTAAAGCTGTTACAGTTGATTCACAAGACATTTCCAACTCCTCAGCTATCTTCTTATAGCAATTTTTGAATACGAAATCATTAACCTTTTCAACGTTTTCTTCTGCTGTTGAAGACACCTTCCCGTCAAAGTCTTTCCCGAATGGGGGTACTCTTCGGTTCCTTCACGTCCGTCGCGAAATTGACTGTTCCACGCATACAGAATGTTTTGGAACACTGCTTGATCACCATAAGGATTTTCACTGCAATTTGTAGCATTTTCACCACTTGGGAGCATATGATTTGTTTTTTTAACCCAGAACTTGATGCTGATTTGTTACTTCTCCATTTTTACTCAACTAATAAACGCCGCCACCGATTGGCGCGAAATCGAATCTTTGACTTCTGCAGCCGACGAATGGCGTTTCTAAGGAAAAATAAACCGGAAGACCTTGATTTTTTAGAATTTGCCGATTCGCCCATATACGAGTATATATACATATATGTATTTATCTTTGAAAGTGCGTTTTATTGACAATTTCTTATGTGTGCATTTATTGCGACATTACGGTCGCATAGTTCGTAAAACTAAAAGTGTACACAGCGGACTGAAACATATGCAGCCTATTCTTCTGCGCGATTCCGCGTTACATTCCGGCACATACACACTTACCCTTTCGGATGGCCAGCCCCACACCAGAGCAGGGGGTTACCTTACTGCTGCAAAGGGTAGTAGCAGCATCTAAGACTTGCCGTTGAGGTGGCTGAGTACCCCACACTGTCTGAGCGTGAGCACGTTAAGGGGCCAACGAACCCCCGTTATGTTTTTACTCAGTCGTGCGTAAATGTATTTGAAAGCCTACATTTCCTCAGAAAGACAAACACAAGAGCTGGCATGTTGCTTCGCGGCCTGAGTATGGATGGTATTGGCGGTTTGTCTGCAAAAGAGACACCCTGATTGTTGTGGTCCGCGTGCAACACTGTGACCGGTCTGCTGTCGTGTAGCCTTACCTTACTGGTGCCGTACTGTGTAGACGGCTTAGTACATGTTTGAACAGGTATGTTGCTGTACTCGCTAGAGGGTGGAGCGCTTCGTCGCAATATAACTCATACAAAATGTCTGTGATTAAAATCAGAGTAACACTTATTTGAATAGCAACTCATTATGTATCGAGGTCATTACTGTTGCGTGGCGTACTATATATATATATATATATATATATATATATATATATATATATACATATACGTATAAGTACATCTGCCCTACATCACACCGGTGTATCGCACTTTGGACGTATCCTGACCTGATTTTATAGTGAGCAACTTCCCGCTCTAGGTCGGCGTTAATCTTGCGATGTCCGTCCGATGTGTCACCCAAAATCCCCGACGCGCCATTTCACTCGTAATTTTTTAGGACGAACGGAAATGTATCTGGATGCGTTTAGAACTATTTATCAAGATACTACAGATAGGTGTGGCTTCGAATGGGGATTGATGAGCATCTGCAGCAAGTGTTGGCGGCAAGCATTGTGCAAACAGTCTCGACCCGATCGCGGTAGCGTACGGACTTGTTTTGTGAGTGCTCTATAATAAAGGGTGATTGTGAGCTCTTGCTGGCTCTAAAGTTTCTTGGGCTCACCCTTAGCCAAGATTTAACGTCCACGGAACTGTTTTTAACATTGCTTCATAGACGGACCCCCATAAAAATAAATCGGTGCAACGGTGGGGCTCGAACCCGCGCTGCACCTATGTGTATTCTTCGGTCGCGAGGCGCAGACTTAAGCCACCACGCCACCGGGCTCGACCTTGCTGGCTGTGCGGCAAACAAAACCACTGGCTTTCGACTCCTCTGGCCAGCACCGAGTTCTACCAACACTCATCCGCAACAGCAACAACTCCTTCGGTGAGAAATTCTCGATTTCGTTTTTTCGAATACCTCAATGTAACGGGTGGTAGACCGGACGTCGCCGCGTGCGTCAATTCAAAAATTCAAACATTGCGAAACCGCCCTGAAGTGGAGGAGTACCAATCCCTTATCGTACTTGCAAATTTGAGTTAAAAGACGGTTTTGTCTGTTCGAGTTTTGCGGTGGATCGGTGACAGCGGAGCTGGCAGGTTAAGGAACAGCCGCCTAATTAGTGGGAAAATCTGAGTTCGCTGCTCAATAAGTGGGATCTACAGCTCTTATCGGCAGCAGTGGCTAGCGTAGAAAAGTAGTCAGCAGTCACCGGACAACACACTCACTAGTCTAAAAAGCAGTTTAAACTCTGGGCCAAAATGTGCGTGATACTTGCTGCAGAGCTCTTGAGGTAGATTTCACACCAACGAGTGCAGAGGGAGAAAAAAATGTTAGCCGACTTTCAGAACACCTTGCTCTCCCATCACCAGAGGAATTCGTAGCTGCAGAGATTCGAGGTCCACATATAAAAACCACACAAGTAATCGAAAACTTATACGCAGACCTCATAATGAGTCAATTGAGTCTAAAGACATTCTCAAAGGGCTCACTAAGAACGGAGGGCCAGAAACGGCGTTCAGCTTTGGACTCTAAGACAAAACCTAGCAGGCGGGCACTTGTGCATTTAGTATATATAGTAGACAATATAACCGAAATATTAGCAAGTTCACGATGGATCAGAGCGTTGTTCTCAAGTGTGTCTGCATCGAGCCCGGTGGCGTGCTGCATTCGCATGCGCCTCGCAACCGGAGGAGAAACATATGTGCACGGGTTCGAGCCCCATCGTTGCACATTTGAATGTGTAGGGTCCGTCTTACGAAGCAATGCGAAAGCAGCCCTGTGGACATTTAATGTTGGCTAAGAGTTTGTCCAAGAAGTGTGTCTTGCGGCAAATTAGGATGGAAGCTCCACAGCCTCAAAATGCCCTCTGAGGAAGCTGAACTGTTTAACCGCCAAAGACATCTTGGTTGCATCCGGTACCGCGCCGATGACATGGTTCCGGTACCTCAATGATCCGGTACCTCAAGAAATCCCTACTCCCTGATCTAACAGTACAGCCTTGAACGGTTCGCTGACCTACAAACTCGCGCAACTTCAACTGGTCACGGTACTTGCTTTCAGCAAAACCTACAATGCACTAGCAAAGCTGATTTGCCCTTATGCCGTATGTACAACTCTGGAAAGGCTAAAGGCTCTAGACACAGTTACGAACGCTGTGGCTTGTTCAATGCTGCGTGAGAGCTTCTCTCTCGTAACCTAAGACTGGGAGGTCCCTTGACCTGACAAGCCCTTGTAGAGGCGCCCCTCAAAAATCATGACTCCTGGTGTACGGAAAAAGGTTCGACAGAACTTACCTCAGAGTGAAAATAACCGCCGCATAATGCTAGGCTCCACAAGTTGAGCAGTCTGCAATTATGCAACAATGAATGCATCAATAGCATGTTAAAGTGGACAAGTAATCTTAGGAAGACAGTGCGGCAGTTACCCCCGACAAGAAGTAACTAGGACGACTGGAGTTTAGTGGGTTTTAAGTACTACACTACCGTGGCTTTCATAACGACGCCCGGTGTGAATCATGCACTTTGCCAGTTACTATTTCTAAAAACAACATACACATTCTACAAATTAGTTTTGTGTTTGCCATTGTCCCTCTATCTTCCGCTAACATACTGATCTGGATTTATTTAACTGGAAATTTACGCAAAATGGACATTTATGTCTCCTATGCTAGGTAGGTATAAAGCGCCCACTTTGCGGGAGAAACATAGAAATTAAATTTTTCATCAAATATTATCAGGTAATCCCAAATTAGTATCGATGTGGGCGCCGATGCGTTGTCGTGATGGAGAATTCAAGAGCTATTTGCTCAGAGTTCAGGCCTCTTGCGTAGAACTTGGCAGTAGAACCAAATAGTAAAAATTCGTAAAGATCATTCTTTGTAGTCAGAAAAAAGCAGTCAAAATAATTTTGGTATTGGATCTGCTCTGTCCGAATTTCTTCGATTGACTCTTGCTTTTGAAGAACCATTGAGAGCACTAGACTCTGGTCTTGATGACGTTACCATATATAATACATACGACTCGTCTCCTATATTCACTCTCTGAACCAATCTAGGGTCCTCTGCAACCGCCTGAAGGTTCAATTTAGATATTTCCCGAAAAGCATTCATTCATGTGCTGGTAATTTAACATTTTTGGATCGCACTTGGCGGCCAGTCTTCCTGACGCATCACATATCGGTTAAGACTGCTACAAGTGAACCATTGGATATCCTCAGTTATCTTTCTGACAGTATTCGGCGATTGTTACGTATGATATTACAAGCTTTTTCAGCGTTTTCTTCTGTTATTGACGTTAATCGTCTTCCCAAACGGGGGTCGTCTTTCGTATATTCACGTCCGTCACCAAACCGACGGTAACACGTATACACAGTGTTTCGCAACATCACCAGTTTACAATATATGAATCGTAACATCACCAATTTAATATATATGATTTGGTTTTTTACATAGAAGTTGAGGAAGATCCGTTGCTCTTTAATTCTTGGCTCTTTAAACATCGGCGAACCTCGCTGTTCTTCTTTGAAGCAAACTCAGCCACCGATTAGCGCGAATTGGAAAGCCGTGATGGCTTTGGTCTGGCAGCAACATTCAAAGTACTAGAACTTGACATATATATACACTCAAATAAAAAAAAAATATATATATATATATAGGGAGAAAGAGAGAGCGTACATACCACGCGCACCGTGTTTCACAAGCATCATACTTTCATATGTGTCGTTTTTCATAGCATAGCTGGCACAGACCGCATGAGAAATAATCTTCATAAAGCGGTTTGTCGTTTACTTTCCGTTGACCACTCGTAGTATTTAGTACTCATGGTGTCTCATCAATCGCAGTCTATCTCAGCAGTTTTGCCCGAAAAACTACGCTTACTTCCATTGATTTTTGGTAGTTTATGTATATTACAACTGCTATTATTGCTACTGATGCAATTTAGTACAAATTTAACCAGCCAGTGAAAAGTATCCGTTTACCAAGGGCGAAGCTCTGAAGCTGGTCACACTGTTTTACCGAAAGACTCCATAGCGGCCCAGCTCGCGGCTCTTTGGTTTGCGAGAAGGAAGGATCATTCGTTCGGCCGCAGACAGCTGCGAGTTGTATGCAGTTTTCCAAGACTATAGAAAATAGTACTAAAAATAGAGCTACAACACGCCGTAAGCGTGTCTTGCTTGCCTATGCTATGCATATATCGTTGACGTTTCGTTATCAGATGGTGAAGCTGCGGCCGTGACATGCGTGTTTGTTACACGAGAGTTGCCCAAACGCCGTTAACCCTACCGAGCGAACGATCTATTCGAGTCTGCCTACCTCTAAGTCGAATTAAAAAAAAGCTACTTATTTGCGCTATTATTATTGTTGTCGCTACATTATCACCCCGTTGACGACGCGTGTCAGTGACTGCAGCTCTTAGAGAGGCGTACATGACCTTATGCATACTCTGTATGAGTGAAATGAGCTTGAGCTCGTACGTCACGGCGATAGATTCATCATACGTCGATTCGAGTCTAGTATACAAAATAGAGGTTTCAACTAACTTTATTCTTTCCGACACATGCACTTGGTATATATATATATATATATATATATACCATTTAGTACGTGACTCCTAAAATATGTTTAGAAAATATTCATAGTTTAAGGCTCTCTCTCTCTATATATAAATATATACATCTCTCTCTCTCTCTCTCTCTCTCTCTATATATATATATATATATATATATATATATATATATATATATATATATAGAGAGAGAGAGAGAGAACACTACAATTCGCCATTACACTATGAATATTTTCTAAACATGTTTTCAGAGTCACGTACGAAATGGTGTCCGATTCCGTCGAGTGCACGTGGCCTATGTCAAAATAAGTCATAGCGTTTGATGTGAGCGTTAGACTTTGAACCGTCGGCACGGGTAACGTCCATGAGACTGCGTGCGGCCCAACCACTTGATTTATGCTTCTCTGCTATCCACTTTCATCGGGCTAAGAGGACGGATTTCTTCTACGAACAAAACTGCGACGTAGCAACATGCAGACAAATGCGTATTTGTTGCACCCATCTCGTGAGCTTCATAGCATTACGTTAACTCTGGACTAAACTCGTATGCAGTGGTAACACGGGTTCACGATCATGCCCATATATATATATATATATATATATACATGCCTGCCTGCTCCTTTAACAAGGCAGTGTGTCAAAGCCACAAGACACGAAATTGCATTGTGGCAATAAAAACGATATATATGTACACTAGGTTTACAAACGTAAGCCCAATTACCAATACATATTTCGTCGTATGATATATATATATATATATATATATATATCCAACCAGTTATTAACAGTTGGTTTTCTCTTTCGTTGTCTAGGTAACAATCACTGTGGCGAGAGCAGCAAGGAGATGATTACTCAGCCATAATGGCGCACCTCGTCACTTACCTCGAACAGGTGCGTCTTTCAACCGCGGCGACCAATCAATAGCTATATATAGGATTATCCCTTTAGAGCAATATGAAACTTATGATTATTATGATTAATATGAGAATGCTTATTATTACTATTATTAGAGCAATATACGTACTATACACAATAATAATAATAGAATCACAGCTGGCATTTTTTATCAGCAAGGAAATCAGCGTTTCGTCGAACCTGAGACGTGCTCTAGAGGAGTTATTTCAACCCTTTGATATAGAAACTTTGTTATTGCTCGTTTTGATAGCAGGCTTTTTTCGTTTCACTTGATTAACGGCTTCATTTTTCAGGCATTCAAGAGATATTTTTCCGTAAATTGGGGGGTTAACACTGCTTATTATTACGAATGCCAGAATGTATTTGGACAGAGGAGCACATTAACTCCACAGATCGTTTGCAGCTTTTGAGCTTTAGTTACCTCATCCCAATCTCTGAGACTGATAAATAGCTAACTTTTCGTATGTTTAATATGCGCGTTTGCTTCCGGAAGCGCGTCCGGATCTCTTTATAGATTTACAATACACTGAGAAATCTCATGCAAACTTGGTTGTCTGGTCATTGAAAATCTATTCCGAGAGTTTCTATCATGAGGAGCAAACGCCCGGGAACACTGCACAGCTGTGTTGACGTTCTCCTTAACTACATATCCATCTGACTTCACTGCCATCTCGAGTCTGATCGGGCTTTATTAATATTATTATTGGCTTTAGCTTGGGCTTGTGTCGGCGAAGAATAATGCGGCACAACGGGCATTCTTAGTCGCGATCACACGCGGCACTGTGACGTGACTAAAACCCAATTAACCAGCAGTGTCTACGGCTTTCAACGAACCCGATGCTACAGCAGTTGTGATCATGGTAGAGCTGCTACAGCAGTTGTGATTATGGTTATAGAACTACACCTACTGCAAGTAATAATAATACTAATAATATTCGTTACGATTATTAGTATTAGTATATGTTTAATGCCACATTTTTTTTATTAGAAACACGTTTGTCAGTCAACGTATGCCGTTTACGTGGAAATGACGCCATTGCGGGGATGACCTTTTGCGTCGCCTTGTGTGAGCTGTGCTGTCGCATCTGTTGCTGTTGATGGAATGTTGTTAAGACTACTGTTGCTGCTGCTGTTGCTGTTGTTGTTCTTGTCGTTGGTGATGGCTGTTGGGGGCGCACCTCTGAGTCCGGTGTATGTCGAGACGTCGAATGGAAAGGGTCGTCTGCCATGCTAGCTGAAGGGTACGCCAAACATTTGTTTCCAGGCTGCCATTTTGCTACTATCAAGCTACTGGTATAGAAGGACGCGATATTAAGACGCTAACAGAAAAAATGTCGTTTAAGGATGCTCGAGTTGGTATGTATATATATATATATATATATATATATATATCGAGTAACGTTTGCATTAGAAATAATTTTTTTAGCATTATAATTACTTTGTTCTTCTATATATAGGTAGCACAACATGACACGAAAAACGTGCCATCTGCTTCTACATCGGACCTTTTTAAGGAGAAGATTTGGGTTACGTTAAACAGGAGGATTGCCTCGTTCGGCTCGACGCAAATGCGTACGCAGAGATACAATGATTGGAGGAGCATAGAGGGTTTGGCAGGCTTTTGGAGTTCAATTAGATTTCATCAGGCGACGGCAACAACATCGACGCTAAGTACCTACAGAGTCGATTACGTGATCGACTTATCGCGTAGCAACAGGCCAATGTTGTTGTTGTTGTCGTTGTCGTCGTTGTTGTTACTCTTGTTATCTTCTTCTTGTTGCTGCTCTTGTTAGGGTCGTTTTTGCGGTTGTTGTCCTTGGGCACCCTGTTGTCGTTGTTTGCATCTGCATAGGCATCGATGTTGTTGAAGAATGATGAGAATATGTTGACACTTATGATGTAGGGGACAGGTAGGACGGCATGCCCTTCTAGACCTTATTGGCCAGGATGTGCTGCTAATCGACAATAAGTGTAAAATGTCTCTTCGGGCGCGTTGAGCTTCCCTGAAGCGAAACGACATCGAATGTTGCTTTTAAGCGTTCCTCCCTTTTTCGCTCTTGATATCCAGGAACGCGAACCTCGTTTGCGATAACATTATTTTCTCTGCTAGAGCTCCAATCACAGGGCATCACGCTTCACTTGAGATAACAGCAACTCGCGCGGGGAGTGCATTATCCGGTTAGCTCTGACTGTGGGCGGTTAGTCTGTCGATGGCCGATTAAACGGTCCATAATACTTGTAGTGTTTAGTTGTCAACATGCGTGTCATACCAAGCTCAACCCAGCATAGGCGACTCAACTGTTTCGCCTTGTTTCATGTCATTCAATCAGTTCGGTATGGATCGCTTTGTGATTGTTTCTCTCAGGCAGAAGAATCGGCTACGCTTCAAACGTCGCCCTGAACTTGTCTATATGTATATATATTCTTTGGTCGTGTGGACGACATACCCCGTTAAATGTACTTAATTAAATTGCACAGTTCGTATGTCACTTGTTCGTGAATCGTCGGCCTGGGTCATTCGAGGACTGGTTTGCTAACGATCCTTATGCCGCCGCTACGTTGCCCCGTTGGATCAAAAAATGCAAAACAAAACTTTTGTCATAGGGCTTCCAGGTTCTAAATTTAATTTTATTTGTTGTTTGTTAATTTCTAATTTAATTTTATTTGTTGTTTGTTACTATCTAATTTTAATTTAATTTGTTGCTTGTTACTATCAAATTAATTTTATTTATTGTTTATTACTATATATATATATATATTTTTTTTTATATCCAGGTTAGAAAGGCCCAAAATTCCTTATGATATAGGATGAGCAGGAGCGCTTATATCTAGAGCCATGCCCGCGCTCCAGGTTCAGCAACTATTACACCGTCATTATGGCCCCGTTCTTGAGTTTGGGCAGTTATTTGCCCAGTTGCTCCACTCAATTTTTAAGTTAGTCTGAAGAGTAAGAAGGAAGAGCGGAGCAGGAAGAAGCCACTGCGCGAACCAACTAGTTTTAGTCGATCGCATGCATGTTTTCCCTTTCTCTTTATATATATATGTATATATATATATATATATATATATATATATATATATATATATATATATATATATATATTGTATCAGAGAGTTTAAGCATAGGATAACAGAAGAACAGAAAATTAGAGCATGAACATGATGGGAACGGAGGCAGCTTGTCAGTAGTAGGTAAGAGAGCCTTCAGCAATCTTTTCAAGACAAAGTGGCAACAAAGCTCTGCATATTGTTAGAGCAGTGCACCTAGCATACCGACCATACCTAAATTATCAGCTGTATAATTGCTTTTCGTCAGCGTTTTGTATGCCCTCTGAATCGCAATAGGGAAACGCATTAGCTGAAGTAGCTAGTGAGCTACTCCTATGCGGACAAAGTAAGCATACAATGCGCCGTTGACAAGTAACTTCACCACCAACCGAATTTTTTTTCTATCGTGGCAATCAGCAGAACAATGGGCTGCGCCAAAAGCGGCTTTTTGTTCTGCTGACGCGGCCGGTTTATGTCTATAAAGTGGATCGTCGTAAAGTAGATAAATTGACCGCCATTAATGAACTTTCTCGTATTAAGTCAGCTTCTTTGTATTGACCGTGTGCATTTTATCCAGATTCAATGTTGCCTACTGTATTGGCTAAGTATTTTAGAACCATTTTTATTCAGTTCTTTAAATAAACAAATAGCTACGGACGTATACAGACTCACATATATATATATATATATATATATATATATATATATATATATATATATATATATATATATATATATATATACAAACAACAAATAAATTGCTTAGGCGAAGCAGCGTGTATCGTGTGCGAATATCTTCTTCACTACAGCTGGTCTCTATCAGTTCGTTATGCAGATCAAGTGAACCAACCGGGGTTGAGTTTGTTTGTGCCTGCGATGACTTTTGTTGCATTCGACGCCATTGTAAACCACGTCTGCCGATGTTATCCTCATTGTCGTCATCGCGGCTATTGCTGACAATGTTGTTATTATTTGCTGTCGTTGCTGGTGCTACTGCTGCTGCTGCTGCTGTTGTTGTTATCGTTATCGTCACTATTATAATTGTTGTTGTTGCCGTTTGTGTTGTTGTTGTAATTGTTGTTGTGGCTGCTGTTGTTGTTGCCGTCTGTGTTATGGTTGTTGTTGCTGTTGTTGTTGTTGCTGATCCAGTTGCCGCTGCTCTTCATTATTAATGTTGTGCTTGCAGTCTGTGATCTGTGGTCTTTGTTGCAAAAGGAGGTCATGAAAAGCAGCAGAGCAAATCGCCTTTTGTGTTGACAACCTCTCAGAAGTCGATCGTAGGAGGAGGCGCCTGAGTAGCGGGGGGGGGGGGGAGGTCTGTGGATGGGGTGTGACATGCATAACATGCCGCCTGAATGATGGCGTTGCTGTAGGGTCCACCAAACGCCATTGCAAATGAGCAACGTGATTCCACAAGGAGCTCGGGCGACCAGGACAGCAGCTGCCAACGACAACAACAACAGCAACAACAGCAACAACAACAGCAATAACAACAGCAACAACAACAGCAACAGCAAAAACAATAGCAACAACAACAACAGCAAAAACAACAGCAACAACAACAACAACAACAACAACAACAACAACAACAGCAGCAACAACAACAACAACAACAACAACAACAACAACAACAACAACAGCAACAACAACAACAACAACAACAGCAACAACAACAGCAACAACAACAGCAACAACAACAACAGCAACAACAACAACAACAGGAACAACAACATTATCTTGTGTTGATAACAGCGCTAACGGCAACAACAAAACAATAAGCATGACGACAATACCAGCGACAACAATAGCCGGAGCGGGACCGAGCGCTTCTACGACGAGGTATCTGAACTTCACGGCGTTCGGCCCCTAGCCGTGCTATTGTCGTAGTGTGAGTAGTATTTAGGATATTGAAGCAGTGTGTGCTTCAAGTGATCCTCAGCACAAATGCGACTGCCATAGTCACCGGAGGTTCACTGTTGACTCAGAGGTTGGAACGGCGTATCGTGCCGCCACATCGTAGATAGGAAGAAGACAGGTAGGCCAATCCATAATAACAATGATGGCTTCTCCTTGTACTTGTCTCACGGTGATGCCTTCGTTCTTGTCTGGCCAACGTTAAGCTGAACTTCAGCATGTAAACACAAAAAGAAAAACAAGGCGACGAAGAAGACGACGAATAGACCCACTGTATTCGGATTGCTTTTATGTTTCTTATGATTATTGTTGTTGTCGGCGTTATTATTATTATTATTATTATCGTCATCATCATCATTGTTGTTGTTAAGGATGGCCAAGTAGTGGTAGTGCAGCTACAACCCATATTGACGGGGCGGCGTTGCTAACCTTTCGTTGTAGTCGGTGCTAATTATTCTATTGAGTTGTAGGCAAGACGGGGGGGGGGGGGGGGGGGAGTGGCTCAACGAGGTTTGCTGATTGTCGCTGGTTGGATTTTTCTAGCTGCGATGAAGAAAGAAGACACAGTTAAGATGGGGTGTGCCCGAAAATTGGCCACCTTGAGCATCTTGACGGGGGATCATCCATAAAGGGCAGTGATATCAACAATGGAACAAACAGTAATAACGTTCTAGTTTCGCTGTCGCAGATACTATCTGACCGGCTGCCTGATGAAACGGCTCTCCCAGTAGTCCCCTTTTCTCTCTCTCCCCTGTCATCTCTCCCCCCCCCTCTCTCTCTCTCTCTCTCTATATATATATTATATATATTTGTGTGCGTGTTTCATTACTGAAGTCGGCGGAGACCTTCTTTAGTTCACGGCCTCATGCTGACACAATTCCGTCGACCAATTCAGTTTAATCCGCGGCGCACACAAGGTTATTCGAGTGGCCTTTTCGCAAACGTGTCGGACAAAGATATATATATATATATATATATATATATATATAAGGTTTGATAAAGGAATTCAAAAATTGGAATAGACTATAGAATTGCTTTGCAAAGCTCCAAAGAGATTACGTCGGACTGTAAACATGCATTTCCATGTTTTTCTTGTACGGCACAAACGCCACTAAAAATATTTGCGTTTTTTTAGGGGTGATTAAAAAGAATTTTGATAATGGCTTCCTGTTTACCTCCTTTTTTTATACAATTGAAGTGCGAAAGTGTGCGAGATATATAATTGCCGGACCTACCTGCTACTGTCTGGTTATATTTCATTACTTTTTATGGTGGATAGTGCTTTTGTCTGGCGATATTTTATTCTGTGGTAATCTTGTTTTGCTGCTGGATGCTTATTTTGCTAAGTGTTTCCTTAGAAAAAAAGTGGGTTGGTGCGGCGGATATTTACGGCGGATATACACGCTTATACGATAAATCATTGTGTAAGAGTGGATCATAATTAAAGTTGGGGTTAGAACGGAAATCGCACGCGCCAAATCAAGAGAATAGAGCGGATGGGGTAGCGACTTGAACCCCAAGTCGTGAAAGTTTGCCACTGCGATCGTGAAGGTGTGAACCAGAGCATTTTTATGGTGAAGGGTGACTTTCGGCACACATATCTCGGTCATTTCATTTGCAGCTGTTTGCGCAGTCCATGGTTCACAGAATTGTGAAATAATATGCTTCTGTAACTGCTTGATCCTTCTGTAAGCAGTCAATGAAGCAGACGCCACGCTGTCCGTTACCCGTTCGTGTCCTCACCAGGAAGCTTGAGGGTAATAATCTAGGGGAAAAATCCTTTTAGGGCTGACTCTCAGCCAAGATTTAACGTCTATGGGAATGCTTTTGGCATTGTTTCATAGACCGACCCCCATAAATACAAATGTGCAACGATGGGGCTCGAACCCGCGCACTTATGTGTCTCCTCCGGTCGCGAGGCGCAGACGCATGCCACCCGGCTCGATGAGGGTAATAATCTGTGATTCCATAACTTTGTTATGAGATATTTTATTCTATTGTCGGTAGTCGAAAAAAAGGAACAAAACCGATACTTATGATATTCGCGGTTGATCCGAATGCAGTGTACGTGTTCGTAAATATGCTTGTAAACGTTCTCGAGTTTAGATTGTTACATTCATATTTGCATATATACTTTGTAAGTTGGTGATGGCTATCTGTCAAGGGTGAATAAACGTGAGTTGTTTTTGATCAATGGTCAGCAATCGCGGCACCGACTTTGCATCCAGTCCATTCGTTTCTAATCACTCGTGCAGTATAGTATGCAGCTCGCCGACTGCTTACAATTTTAGCTATCTCACATATCTGTATTCGACGATACGGTGGATGTTGTGAGCCGTTTCTGGTGTAGTGATCCAAACTCAACGTTTATCTGTGATTAATTTAACTAAATAAATGGTTGCTAACGTTTTATAAATATATATATATATTTTTTCTGCACATGTGTTTGCACGCATATATACCGAGAAGAACCACTAACAATTAAATGCTCGTTAGTTAGTAGCATATATGATCGCTGTAGTTTTGTAGAGTTCTGCGTTTGAACAATATTTGTGTTCGTCTCTTTCTATTTCTCTGTAGATCTTACTGTAAAACTCTACGAGTCACATTTTCCTACATTTTGCCTAATTAAGCGTTTCGTATTTTTTTGCCCATGCTCTAGTATTGTAGATAACGCACATAAGTCGTTTGAACCTTGTGAGCTCGTTAGCAAACTCTCCAATCAAGTTTGGCGAGCGCCTGACACAGAATTCTACGGGGGGCATTCGCCGTTTCGCTTGGCCATTTCGACACTGCTAATTTGGCACCGGCGTTCATTAGTTACCAGTTGATATTCATGATATTAATGATGTGTTTGCTTTTTACTGTACGCGTGTTTATCTACATTTTTCTTTATATTTAGACTTAAGCAATTGTGGGATGTGTTTGTGTCCGGTTGCTGTGCCAGTGTCATCGTATCAGACCTGCGCTATCTTATGGATTCGCTAGGATGAATATGCCAGTGAAAACGATGTTTCTTCTGCACACTGCACGAGGCAGATTCTGTATCAGATATATTTGCCTTCTCGTTGCTCACCTTCGCTTGCTTCTCATTTTGCCAGGTCCGTTTTTACTATTTATTATTATTGTAAACATGACTTGCCAGAACACCAGTCGTCGAGTCACAACCACTACAACAACAACAATAACAACGACGACGGATTTTGCAACGTCACTAACTCACAGAACGAACGGGTGATGACAAATTCCGTGCCGCGTTGATTGATCACAATTCTCCTACGAGAATGGCGGTCTTCTATGAGAATGGCGGTGATGGTAATGATGGTGATGGTGACGACGACGACGATGATCAGGCTGGCGCTACTGGTTTTGCTTCTGCCGGGGCTGGCAGGGTCAGATGGGGCCTCCCGTTCACGCAACGCGCTCCACCTGCTCCACCGTCTCACCGTCGTCGCTGGCATGGCCATTTGTGCTGCGGCTGAACAGCTTGTCTGTCGGTGACAAAGGAAATACGTGGAACGCCAGATCGGCTGCGACAACACCAGCGACAGCAACAATAACAGACAACAACTAGAACAACAATAACAACAACAACAACAACAACAACAACAACAAAAACAACAATAACAGACAACAACTTGAACAACAATAACAACAAAACAACAACAACATAAACAACGACACAAGCAGTGCCACTGTGTTCGTTCCAGTTCTCAGTGCTGCCGCGTTGTTTGTGCCTATGGGCGTCGTCATTATAATCATTTATTTTTTTGGGTTGTAGTTGTTGTTATTGAATTGTATTGTTTTGACTGTTCTTTGTGTTAGTGTACTTGCTGTCGGTATTGTTGTTTATGTTAGTGTACCTGTTGTTGTTGTTCTTGTGCTGTTATTGTTGTTGCCTTTGTTGCTGCGTTTGTGATGAATGTTGTTGGTCATAATGGCGATGACGCTCATAAAGGAGGGGGCAGAAAGATGCTGCTTGTTTATGTTTAATCTTTCGTTTAGCTTCTGTTGTCGCTTTGTGAGGTGCATTTGTGCATTTTGCTGGTCGCCATCAGTTTGTCCACAGTCTCGCCATGGTCCCTTATCAATGTGTTTTTATCATTTGATCCAATTTTCCCATCATCATCATCACCACTACCATCGACATTATTATTATTATTATTATTATTATTATTATTATTATTATTATTATTATTATTATTATTATTATTATTATTATTATTATTATTATTATTATTATCATCATCATCATCATCATCATCGCGACCATCATTACCATCACCGCCATCATCATTATCAACATCGATGTCGTCTTTACCTTGCTTACAACGCTAGCCTGTTGGACTAGCGGACGGTCTGTCACTCTGTTACTGCCGAAAATCTGCCACCACAGTGTTGCCCCCACCCCCTTCCCCCAACCTGTCTGCCCGAGGGGGAGAAACAGGGGTGGACCAAAATTCGTTCGGACCTCGGCGGGTCGGATGTCCGGTTGGTCGGTGACCGAAGATCGCGTCGGCTCCGAGCGAGGGACGACCAGCCGCCGCTGCTGTCAACTTCTGCGAACGTCTGCCAAACGATTAGTCATCACTGCCCTCTTACCTCACCCCCCCCCTCCCCCTCCCCGCACCGCACCTCAGCTAGATCGACGCTAGCGGCAACAGCAGAAGCAGTAGCAGCAACAGTGCAACCGACAGTTAGTGTGACCAATGAGGGAAGAACGAGCTGGGGTGGGGTGGAGTGGGATAGAGGGGGAGGTGAGGTGCCGGTGGCTGGCGCGACAGTGGCCCAACGGCCAAACAAACTGACGGACGGACAGACAGACTGGCTGCATTATCCAGCCACTGACCTCTGGCCGGTCATGCCTCGTCACGCTCCGGCACGGCTTCCGTCGCCTTGCTCCATCATTTATATATATATATATATATATATATATATATATATATATTGCTTGTTTGGGTTCGTGGCGTTGCTATGCACCATTGAGCGAGCACTGTCACGACCAAAGTCACCCCTAACCCCCCCATCACTGCTGCTGCTGCTACTACCACCACCATCATCATCACACCACCCACCACCATCATCGCCAGTACTTTGCCACTGCGCAGACTCCGTTACGCGAGCTGGGAACGCGACGGGCCATGAAAGCGGCGCGCACTTTTTAGGCTTCACTCAACAACGACCCTACCTACAGCTGCTGCTGCGACCGACGAGGTTCCCAGGCGGTGGTTCCCAGAGGTGGTTATAGATCACAACGTCTGTGCCACCCTAACCTTGCCACTCCACACTACGGCCATGTACATATTTTGAGCAGCTGACTGGCGGGCTGTCTTTCTATCGCTGTCGTTCTGGCTATGTGCATATCGTCGGCTCATATACATGCCGACCCTAACGCCCTCACTGAATGGGTTCTGCGTGCATTGGTCGTGCGTCTAATGAAATATGCACTATATATACACAGCAACAAGTTTGTATGATGAGAATCATCAGTGATACCGTACTCAGACAGATCACAGGTAACGCCTTGTTATACTTTGTAGCTTGTAGAAAGGGAAGGCTTCACAGCTGTACGCGACTGAAATGTTAGCGAGCGGCAGATTAAGCGAGAGGCTTATTTGAGCCGAGATGAGTGTATTTTGTGCATGTGTACATAAGGTATGATATGAATGCAGCATAAGTGTATCATGTGAATGCAGCATAAGATCGTACAGAAACTATGAAACTAAGACGACAATAAGTCGACTGCGTCATAATTCTTTCCTAGTACTTCGAACGGTCGATCGCGACTGAGTTTATCAGGGGTCTTTAAATAACAGCCGGTTAGCTGGACGTTCTAGTAGCCTAGAGCCTTCCCGTATACAATGAGCTTGCTAGTATAAATAAGCAACGAGGTATTATGGGGATCTACTTGTACGTACTTCAACAGGGATGCCGTGTAGGTAACGTAGTAATCCTAGAAGCTGCGCGGTCTAGCACAGAGAGCATTTTGTACGGTGTCGTCGGTCTAATATGGTTTGCAGAGGATACTTCGAGGCTGTGCTTCAAAAGTACACGATTATTTCATGTCCCTGTTGCGTCGATCACCCGTAAACTAGTCGCAGCTGTGTTTGCTAGTTCGAAAAACTATAAAGTAGCTTGCAGCATTTAGTTGAATTTTCCGTGCAATAAGAGTGGATGGTATGAGGAAGTTATCGCCATAAGGGCCGCCAGTCGACACGGCTTTTAGGTGCATCTCATCGCTTATGCATTGCTCTAACTGAATCAGGCCTGCGTGAAAGCTACTTGAAAGCCGGGAAGTGTGAAGAATTTGTCTCGCAATATCCTGTGACAGCTGGGTGACGTTACTTTTCCGTGTATATATATATATATTATATATATATTACATATATAGTGTGGCCCTGGTTTTTGAGGTCGTTTTTGAGAACAACTGAGTAAATGACCCATAGCCAAGCAGTTCGACATCGGGCGTGTTTTTATTACGCTTAGCATCGCTGACTTATTCAGCAGCATTCAAACGTAATAGATTGCTTTCGATTATCATGCTTTGATTATGCGAAGGTAAAAAGAACAAACCGGCGATAAAGAAGACGGACTGCGTAATTATTTAACATGATGTGCGTCTAATCATCTCTTCCGCGTCTCATATGCACGTGTTCTCAAGTGTGTGCACACATTTTAGTCACACTAAAATAATTTGATCAACTTAGGAGTCGATGTAGATTGAAATTGGGTGTATTACAAATACATCTTGTCTTTATTGCATCCGTCTTCACTACCAGTTTGACGTTATTCAGCTATAACTGATCTTAGGACATCTTTATGCAAGCATCAGCTTTCCTTCCCCCGGCTGTGGGAAGCAATGCAAGACTATGATTGTGTTTATTATTTGGGTTTTCATTGACAAAATTAAATAGTTAAGTAAAATATCCATAATATTATAAAAATTATGTGATATATATAAAATACATATAATCATTGTATATATAATATGCTAAATATATATATATATATATATATATATATATATATATAATCTCTCAATCTAAAAGTCTAGTCATATCTAAAAGTGTGACTAAGATCCGTAAGCGGCCCGTCTAGGGGTGTAGGCTGTAACGATCATGTGCCCACTATGGGGGGGGGGGTTAACGCCCTCGTATCTTGTTCGACCTCCGCTAGCAACAATGGGCAGCATTTTCGTTCACTCATTCATACTACTTGTGTGTCGGAACAAACAAAATTGCTCAGCGTTGGGCTTTCAAAGGAAAAACTAAACGCGACTCGCCTGTCGGAAGGCGGACTAGCGAGAAGAATAAATAGCAAACACCACCCGACAAGATGCGCGCATTTGTTGTCTCACCAACAAGTCGGTGATCCTGCAGACGCACCTCCCATAGACAGCATCTGGCGGGTCGGAATCGCTGGATGTCGACAAAATCACACACTAATCAGTTTGGAAAAGCCCATCCAGGAGGGTCTCAACGATCAGACCTTAAACGGGTTGAGTTAGCATCTTTGCCTATTATTTGGCAAATCTATAGGCAATGTCTACTCAAGATCTTAGTCGCTACTAATTGCCATTTGCTGTAAATTGTTGTTTGTTAAAAATTGTTGATGAATTATATCAAATGCTGGAGATGCAAATGTGTTCAGTGTTGGCAGGGTTGTTCACTCAAAGAATTTGTATTTACCCCTTCCCGAACGTACAACGAGATAAATCTAACAATGGTTTGAGAGTGCAATCTAGCCCCAAGTAACGAATGCTCCATTGCGTCGAATGACAATGTCCACCACACACGCAGGACATTACAGGGGTGACTGCAGTCGAAGACAATAGGTCTTCAAGGCAGAACGACTGGTCTAGGTGCGTAGTGCGCTAGTTATGGTTGTCATAAATCATGATATTGTTCATCGAATTTTCTTTGAGCGTTGCTCATTGAGAATATATGTTAAACCATTCCGCTTATAGTAACAGGTCATGCTGCCAGCAGGGCTGTTGGGAAACCTTAGATGTTTCTACATGTCCGGCTCTCGGTGCATTGGAGATATGCCTCAAGGCGATTTAAAATCCGTGGGACGGAGAATGGTTTAGATATCTCAACATGCCGTGTCCTGGGTGTCTCATTGAAGATACGCCTCACGGCGAGCCTGTAGGGGAGGGAAGATAGTCTAAGGAATGAAAAACAGCCTCCTTAAAAATGCTTTCAGTTCTAGACCATCAAGGTAACAGTGGTTCGTTTGGGTTTGGTCGACCAAACCAGATTCCTTGAGACCAAACCAGATTCCTCCTATAAACTCTGTATCCATAATGAGGAGGTTAGGACGAGTTGATGGTCGGTGGTTTGTCTATGTACCTTCTTTATATCCGTTACAGACATTATCTGCATTAACTTAGCAATCAGAGCACAGCCAGCGCAATTACAACAGTAACGTCAGCAACAACAACAACCGGGATTACCTTAGTTCCATAAGGGCAAAATCGTGGCGGCGGGAACAGTTTCAAGAAAGAGCAATAACGGAACGGAGAATAAAACAACTCTTAGATTTACGTTTTACATACATGGAGTGAGAAAAGGGCGCACGGTGTTTTTGTGCATCACAGAGTTTTGGCGAATTGTATCGTCACGCATCATCATTTTTGGTCGTTTGTGCGTTTAGGATCATTGTGATGGTAATAATAATAGTAATGATGATGAGGAGGATGATGATGGTGATAATGATGCTAGTGATGATGATGGTAATTTATGTGATATTCCAGGATGACTTCAACGTCGACTGCTTTGTGGAGCGGCTGGCCCGTCAAGCTCTGCAGGGGGAAGCCCCTGAAAGCGGTCGTGATGCACGCATTCTGAAGAACGCATTCGAGGAGGCAATTGAACAGCTCGCCGATGAGTTCCAGTTCCGCGAACGGGCGGTGGCCCGCTTCGAAGAGGTAATCATAGTGAGAATAATAGTAACAAAAACAACAACAACAACGAGAACAGCAACTTCATCGTCATCATCGGCACGAGAAATGCAAATAAACAATGAAAATAATCAATGATAATAGGCATCGTAATAATAACAATTGCAATAACACCATTCCTGCGCCGGAAAGTCACTTCTCATATCAGTTACAGTGTACAGTCACACCAGTCGAGCGTTCTTGGCACCTACTCTTTACTCTTGATCACATGAATTTGCAGCTGCTCTATGATTTTCTCTAAAGCTCAATGCAGTCCGCTCTCCCTCTCCCTCGCCCTCTCTCTCTCTCTTTATATATATATATATATATATATATATATATGTATATCTGAACCTAATGAAGCTGAAATATGCAGTTTTAGCGAGACTCGAGCGATTTGAGTAACCTATTTGTGTAACTTACAGAAAAAGTGGGGCAAGTTTTGCTCCAACTCAAGTGCGGCTATAGCATATATCAGATATAGACTTTTTGGGTTTGTTTCTAATTGTTTCATTGTACCGTTCCTTATGCTAACTTTTGACACTTGTTGTGCGGTATCTACAATCTTTTCGTGTGCGTCCACGTAGAGATGTGCCGTGGAGGAGGAGACTTTTCGGGAAAAGGCCGAAGAGATTCTCGTTAAGCAGAAGGACACCCGTCACAGCTACAAGCTTGCCCAACGACAGCTAAATCACATTGTCGCCAAGGTCAGTCTATACGAGTATATGTATATATATAGCCCAATATAGGGTTTATTCTCAGAACGGCGTTTTTACAACGCGTATGTTCTTAGAATAAAAATAGATAAGAAGATAACAATTTGTTAAATTAGCAAAAACATATATACACGCCGTAACGCAGTGTCCTCACCAAGACTACGCAGTCAGCTTTGTACAGTCAATATATTGACTGACCATTCTGAAATTATCTTATGGAAAAATGTGCACGAGAATGATGTATTCGTTCCACGTCGTAGCCGTCAGCATAAGCCCTTAATGCCTGTCTCAACGTTGTCAAACTATTGGCATCCCTAATTGGGGGATGCATGAGTTCCATGTAGACCGTTTCAAGGAAGCAAGGCAAATAATCCCTAGAAATTGAGCCCTAGACAGAGAGTCCTAGATTTTTCTGACACAAAAGTTAGTTGCGACATTCTGCTGAATGTGGGCACTCGTGAGAAAGGAATAGCCGAAGTGAAAGAAATATACATTCTACCGCAATAAAGGTTCCCAGAAACCCCATGTAACCCGATTCGGGTTGACACAAACAACATAACGTTTGTTTTATTTGCGCTCACGAATCTATAACAAATTCGGCTGAGTCTATAACACATGTGGATGCTCCTTGCACTTGCAAAGGGTCCGGTGCAGTTCCAATATTAAGAAGGAACCAAATTAACGACTCAAGAACTGAACGCTCTCTATCGACCTCGAAGTCGGTACTGTCTATATCCAACCCTACTGCCTGCCTCCTGCGGGAGAGAGAGAGAGAGAGAGAGGAGCGGAACCAGTCGAATGTATTTATCGAACAGCCAAAACACTCAATAGTAAATTATAGTGAGGTATAAAAATGATTAAATGCCGTAGAATGACGTTGAAGGGTCTCACTCAGACAGGGTTTGTTTCTTCGCCGAGTCTGCCACCGCTGCTCGACAGCGCCACTTCCAGTTGATCGACCCCGGCAAGTTAACTGGGTTAACTGAGAAGAATGATATAAACTCAAGATGCCGATCTGAGCAAGTTGATACACTTTTCGCAGCTCTTGGCCTGCTGATAGACGCAGATTCTGGTCTTCTTTTCTGCGGTTTGTCGGTGAATTATAACGCAGCAGATTATATAGAGAGGCGAATTATTTTATAGTTAGCCTGATTTCACATGACCTGCCCATTGCAAGCGACGTTATGTACATAGACAAGTGACATCTTAAAACCTCAGATTCTAATCTGTTCGAGTTCGAAGTGTGGGACCACACACACACACACATATATATATATATATATATATATATGAACATGTATTGTTTATTAACCAATATGCGGTTTATGCACATACGTGCTACAGCTCTCCTAAATTACTTTCATCAACAATATTGCTTTTGTACACTGTTGGACATGATACAGATCACACGATTTTCCGCATGGCTTGCATTCACACTCGATCGATATTTCATGCAACCCATTTCGTATACATATTTTCATATGAAATTCATGTATTGCAAATCCCTTTTTACAACATGGGCTCGTTCAGTAGTTTGTGGTCATCGCTCTAGTCTCATAAAAACGCCAATCATCATCCGCAAATTTATATTCCCATACAGCAAGATGATTCTCAAAGGCCTGCCTCCGTTTTCGGTAAAGCATAAGTAAACACATAAACACACATATATATATATAGAGGTACCCAATATACACACAGATATATATATATATATATATATAGAGGTACCCAATATGTTTATATGGTCAACGCGCACATATGACTATGAATTCACATGCGTAACATTGTTCTTTGCTGCTGCTGTTTATAATACTGGCAATACTTGCACTGGTCAGACGTCATATCTGGGAGATATGCTTGAAGCTCACGACGTTCCACGAGGGCGCCTGCTCGAGGCTGAGTCGTTGGTCGCCCAGTTCGAGTCAATCCTTTGCGGTGAGGGCGCTCACGAAGCAAGCGGGGAACTTCCTCCGGAGCGAGGTATCTCTGACCAGGCCCATACCGTCCTCAAACTTCATTTGGCTGCCAGCGAGCTTCTCTCCAGCCGCTACAACGAGGCCAAGCAGAAAATTGCTGAGGAGTACTCGAAGGTTTGTGTCGTATTCAAAGTTTCCCTACGTTGTGCCATGCATGCAATTTAAGGCAACATTATGGCGTGCCTGTTAATTCGCTTGAATGTACTAGCATAGGTATTTGCCCAAGCCTATTATATATAAATATATATATATATATATATATATATATATACACGTTAAAGTTTAATTTTCTGTCATTTGATAGGTGGAGTCCGAGCTTCTAGGCGAGCTGTCCATCGCCCAGCGCCGAGGAGATGTGCCAAAGATGAAGGAAATTGTCAACGTCATGACCAACTTCCGAGGCTATACGGCGTGCGTCGACCAGTTCGTAGTGAATGCACAAAAGAAAGCGTTCATTCATCCGGACATCTTCCAGGATGTCATGCCGCTAGCAAGGAAGGTCACCGATGTTGTTCAAGAGGTTCGCTTGCACTTATCAGATACCTTCAAACGTGATGCCTCTAGCTGATGGACAGTGTCTAGGCAGCGTTATAAAATGCACTCGGGTGAACTGGACGACATATTTGAGTTTACCTAACATATTTGCGTCTAAAATTTACTTTAGAGGTTTCGGGAATGCATGTTTTACATGCGTCACTGGCATCTAGCAGTGACGATATCAGTTAGCAGCTTTGCTTGGTGGCTTCGACGGACCTAATTCAGGAGATATTGCGCAAGTACATTTTATTGGCGCACTTTGTGCGAAAGGATTATAACAGTGTGAAATATTTTAAACCTAATAATAGTAATAGCGCGGCTTAATACATTATACCAATATCTATCAAGCAAATTAATAGTATCCTAGTTTTGGTAAGCATATATATATAGATACAAATGTTAATATATATATATATATATATATATATATATATATATTATACATATGCACATATACCTATATATTTGTACATTTGCTCGTTTGTTTGTGTCTGCGACAGGTATTTCCGTATCCCGAGTGTGTGATGGGCAAGTTTGTCGATCATGTGTTGAGAGTGCGAGTCGCTGACCACGTAACGGCCCAGCTGCAGTTGTCGAAAGACGACGCAACGTCGACGACGGCTCGCCAGCTGCATCTCGCTCGAATGGCTCAGCTGTTCACGAAAACGCGCCGTCTCTGTGACGAACTCTTCGAGGAGATTCCTATGGACAGCGCTACGAGGAATAGCCTTCCGAAGATGCCGCGCGAGCTTTTCCAGCCCTACCTGCGGACATACCAAGCGTTGGAGTACAGGTAACGCACGCGCCCACTGGCCACCTTTTTCCGAACCACAAGAAATTACATATCAATCGGCGAGCATATATATATATTTAATTCAGGACATTCGGACGTTTTTTATGTATCTGTATCCCTATTCACATCGTATAATACTAAGGTACCTTCCTTATCATACACACGGCTGTATGTACACATGCATCGTTCTCTTGCGTTATATGACATAATTTGTTAATAAGTTACATTTTTTTTTGTCTTTTGGGGGTTGTGTGCTTAACTGACTCTGAATAGGGTATGGCGAAATGATAACATATAGTTGTTTCCTACCAGCCAACATTATGAATAAGTAGGTTTAAGACGTCCTCAGTTTTGAGGTTTTCCTGGGTAAATGCGCTTTGAGAAAATCATGGCTAGAAGCGTTTTGAGGAGATCACGACTAAAGGCGCCCTGTAGCGGAGCAGAAAGCAGCTAAGCCCTCAGCGACAGCAGATCTTGAGGCGCTCTATCAGGAGGAAGGTCTAAAGCATACGGACCCAGAGGTCATGGGCAGCCTACATGGTTGGTCTGGCAAAGAATCAGGTTCTCTGTTCACGGTTCTCAGGCAATGCCATACGCCATTTCAAGCTTGAGGGGTGGGGTGGGATCCGGGTATAGTGGAATTGTGAGTTCCACAATACTCGCTGTTTGCTGCTGGCGACGCATGCACACGATTCATTCCCGAAACCTTTCATATAAAAAAAGAGTAGCCACGTAGAGCCACGTTGCATTGTTCACAATACTATGCTCCTTTCCTGCGACAATGAGTATCAGATTACTCTTACGTGCTTATATTCTATAATGCTGCAGTAACCCAGGAACGCAAACTACATTTAGTCCTTGTGCATAAATGGACATATGGCAGTCGTTTTTGACTTGACTGTGCACGTTTTGGGGTATCAGTGAGGCAAGCAGATGCTTTGAATTCAATAAAGAGGCGCATACCGACTTTCCAGACGATATGCGCCTCTTTACTCTGGTAGAAGGTCTTTCGTCGTGGGCGATTCACTCCCTGGTGCATCGTTCTGTTCTGCAGTGATGAATCTGGGTTTCGTCGGCGGATACGAATCGGCCAAAAAAACTCCGAATATGATATATATATAGCAAAAGCCTAATGGGCTTAGTATCGAGTAATTGTATTTTATATATTTGACATAACAATAATCGGAGCTTGATTAGTACTTGCCGTTGAGCTTCAACGATCATTATTTGTCTCAATTTACAGTTGCATGCGGACCCGACTGGACGCGTTAATCAGGGCGTACTACCAATCTGTAGGACACCATAGGAAGTCCACAACGCCCTCACCCCTTCGCGATCTCCGGCGAGGGATTCAATCGAAGATTGCGCCTCGGGCGGCCACTCTTATCAATGTTGCACCCCCTGTCAAGGACTACGGCGGAGAGACATTCCTCTGTGAAACGCTTGCCGTTAATATGCTTCAGGTGCTTACACTAGTGTAATTCGGCCAACAGTAAGGCCTCTCTACAATACATATGCGCTTTTTCTAACGCTTAGTATGCACATATTCTGCCGTTGGGGGGGATTCTGTGTACTGCCTCTGTGTACTACTCGATTTCGTGGCAGCAACATCTTAGTGCGAGTCATGACGTGCATACACGAACTATACGAAATATACTAACAACAAACTATTCTGTAAAACTACCCTTTAAAAAAGTCCCACTAATACACATGCTGGCATTCGCGGCTCGATAGCATGCTGAGACCGCTGAGTTACTATAGTGTTAGAACTACTGTTTTCGTCTAGTAGATCTACCCGTTAAAATGCTTGTTTTGGGACCACTTTCCATGATTTCTATTCTAGAGTTTAGTTAGAAAGTAGTGAGGTGGCGTCTGGGTTTACTGTATCTGCATTTTCTGCAAGCTGCTAATTGAACAAACTCTCGGTGGTCTTGCAGGAGTTGCGCGAGTCCTTCGAACGTACGTCGCTCGTTCTCCGAGAGCTGGAGCGCGGCCGTCAGGCTCTTGCGATGTGGGAGCTCTTCTTAAACAAGTTCGTCAAGGCTCACCTGCTGTACGGTGTCAACATCGGCATCAAGACGATTCCGGTCTCGCAAGATCTCGCTCAGGAGCCGACGCAACATTTCCTACGCTGTGTCTACCAAACCAACGCCATATTTCATCTCGTCGAGAACATCTTCTCTGAGGAGGTTCTTGCGCTTCTGTCGGGCACACCCGAAGAGCGAAGAGCTTTTCAGGCGAAGAAAGAGGCTCAGGCAGCTCTCGAAGAGTGCATTCGTATTGGCCTAAAGCGGTCAATCAAGGCCTACACGGCATGGTTGCGTATTCTCCTCGAGAAGCAGAAGTATCACGAGTTCCTCGAGCCAAAGCAGCCCAGCCCTACGGCGATTCGCGTTGCGACATACGCACGGAACTGTATCAACGCGTTCGAGGAGCACCTCGACGGGCAAAACAAAATCCAGGTGATGTTCGAGTTCGGGCGCCGCTTCCACAAGGTGATCCTGTCGAACATTCGACGCTTCCGCTTCTCGCACGACGCCGGCCTGGGACTGCTGTGCGACGTCAACGAGTATCGTTCGGTTGCGGCGCTCCTGCACTCAACCGTTCTGAGCAAGGTGTTCGACACGCTGTACGGACTCTGCAGCCTGCTCATAGTGCCTCCGGAGAATCTGTTCGGCATACTCTGGGGGGAGACGATGTCCCGCGTCGACAGCCACGTGGCACGCGAGTTCGTCCAGCTGCGCGAGGACTGCCGGTCGCACAAGCTGCTCGCGGTGCTGTTCCACGAGGCGGGCGGATAGCGCGAGGCCGGGGGGCCTGACGCTCAGGGCCTTTGTGCGCCGCCCGTGCAGGCGTCACGCTGTGGCGGCGGCGACGGCGGCGAAGGCCACGAGCTGCAGTGTCCCCCGCGCACTCCGCTCGGCAGTGCGATTAAAATGGGTGTCGCGCGTTGTCAACTTGTGTGGGCGGGCTGTTTCGCGTTCGGCTGCTATACGCAGACGAGCGTCGTCGACTCATTGGTGCCGCTCGACACGATGGACGCCACGCCCGGGGTCGGCAACGGGACCGGCGCAAAGTCAAAACAGAAGAATGGCCTTGGGTCGCACAGCGCCGGCAGCAACAATGGCAGCTCAGTGGAAGCGAGCTATACGGTGTACAATCTACAGGAGCGGGTGGGCAATCCAAGCAGACCTTGCTTAGATCAGCAGCCATCTATGATGCGGCCACGGGCGCTATGTGCCGAAACGAATCAATATACGACGTCGTTCTAGATCGGGATGCCATGACCTGGTAGATGCTTTTCGCAGGACCAGGTCAGGTTTTGCTGGGTGTAGACAGTGTTGTTGTTGTTGTCTGGCGATGGAGATACTGCCAACAACTGAGAGATCGTTTCTGCAATCTTTTGCAGGTTTATTGAGGATAGGAACTACGCGAGCACCCATATGGAGCCAAAGACATTGTAAAGGCCAGACGTGTGCCATTTTCAGTTCCAGTTAGTTTTAACTAGCGTTTATATTGAACAAAAACTTTACAGCTTTGGTATCTGAACTTTAAATCGATAATATGCGGTGACGTTAAGGCCAACAAGTTGGAGATGTTTGTGTGAGAAGCGGCCACATGAAATATAGCATGGTGCAGTTGTTAGCCGTGCATCTATAAATCCATTCATTGTTAGCAGCGAGGGCTTGATTTGTGCCAAATCAGCTGTAGAATACTGTCATCGCCAAGAAAATGGTCAATATGCCACATCGTCATTGTGTTGCATCAATTGCTGATATGTTTGCTTCTTTGGGCAAAGGTATGAGCAGCACAAGCAAGTGGTGACCTCTTTGATTGAAATTAGCCTTTGTAAAGTTAGCGAAGCTGGAGTTAGTGGTCTTTTATTGCCAGTGGATGAAATTAAGCGAATTGATACTGTTTTTCAAGGATGTCTACTTAATGTTTTAATGTTTTATTAATTACATATTTCTATATATTCCTAAGTCACTGAAAGACGCGCTTCAGGTTAAACGGTGGATTGCTATGGTGTCTGAGACACTTTACGTTATTAAACGGGCTGGCCCTAAACTTCCTGTGCTTAGTATTTGTAGCTGCGCTTTCCGAGGGGCAGGGTGGCCATCTTCAGTTACTATCATTGGCACCACGACGAAGATTCGAGTAAATGTTTTTCGAACCACCTCGCTACGACGATGCCTGCCTTTCAAAGGTGCCACTGTTATCTTAATTATGATAATTGTTAGATGACAGCGTTGGGCAAATGCATGCTGCAGTGGAACGTCTAACGCGCCAAGGTGAAGCAGAACCCGAAAAATCGTCGATCATCGGTTGATTGTTTGCCGAAGCATACCATATTTACCACATACACTCCACGAGCAAAAATGCCAAAGTATGTATGTGCCTTGCGTCAGCGAGCTGACTGTGGTGTATTCAGCACCATCAGTGCACTCGGGAAAGCAGGCCAACAGAAGCGGACTGTGATAGGCATACGGGGATTTTAGAAACAAATATATCAAAGTACCCCAACGCTCTCTGTGAGAACAAGGAAGGTCAGTCAACAAAGAAAGTGTTTCTCTTTTGCTATTTTCGATGTACCTCCTTGGTGTTAAATAAATATGCCGTTGTGCAATATCTACTCTTTACTTACACGTACGTATGTTTATCACTTACGTTTCTAATTTTGGGTAAATCGAAAAAGTGGCCTCAGGGAGGTAATTTGTAGGTCAGTGCAAGATTATATACTTGAATGCATAATGAAAAAAGTTCATCTGTTTATATATATACATATATATTAATTCACCCTTGCATGCAAGAGTGTATAAAAAAACGCATAACTGTATAACGATGTAACAGATATACACAGGGCGTTCCTAACTTAGGTACACTCATTTTAAGAGGGTAGATCATTGTGGAAGTTGTTCAAGAAATCACTGTTTCCAACGGGGGAAGAAGCAGGGGCGAAACATATCTTATCTAAGTATAACACTGTAGCAGATATACACAGGGCGTTCCTAACTTAGGTACACTCATTTTAAAAAGGGTATAACTTTGTGGAAATTGTTCAAGAAATCACTGTTTTCAACGGGGATGGAGCAGGGGAAAAACATATATTATTTGGGAGTGAGGGTGAAATTGGTATCATCTGCTATACTGACGTAAATCGTCAGATATCCCGCTTCTATAGAGTCCCTTGAGAGGCTTGCTTCTGTATCGGCAGCTCTCGCGTTGTTGTTACAATTCTGACCTGCCTGCACACGCAATAAGCTTCGCTGCATATACCGTGTTTCCGCATTGTACCTACGTGAGAGTCTGGGTGTCGTAGCTGTTGACTAAGAGCTTACAAAGACAATATTCGTAGGCTTCACCGTTTGAACCTCGTGGAGAAACCCTCGTCTTCCCTACTCAGCCATCAAATTGGCAATTTCATACATAGGCAGCTACTCCAATACTAAGCGATATGTTGTACAAATGTGTTAGTGTTACAACTGACAGCCTATATTTGCAACATGTTGTGTACACCATGTTGATATTATGTGGCATCGACGACGTCAGCTATCTTGAGTGGCTCTTAAGATAGCATTAGTTAGCGACAGCGCGAGATCAGAGCCATCGTAATGATGGTGCTAGTTGGACGTTCTTTCATTGGGGCAGCTTTTTTAGGTCACAATATTGCAAAGAGTATGCGGAACAAAACTCTTAAAAAAATGAATTCTTACGAATACCGCTACAAGAAAACGCCGATCTAAAACCTTGACACGATGCCCTGCTAAAAATGCCCGGATATTTCATTTTTTTATTAAAAAACAGCTGATAGGACGAACCAGTTACTTATCCATCTCGGACAAACAATACGCCGTGGCGGAGAGGAAATTCATAAAATACCTCATAACATATCATTGGAACTCAATTTCTACAAACTGCTAACTTAAGCTGCTCGATCATCCTACTGAAATATAAAGTATATAAATAATATTGACGCAGTCCGGTTGGGAGTAGCTGCAGGGAAAGGTCAGAAGACAGTCAGTACGGTCTACCAAGTACCACTACGTTACATCGAGTATGTAGGTGTCTTTACCCCACGCTCCATTTGTAGGCATCTTCCCACGGCCGGGGCCGGTCGCTCTTTCAATTTATTAGTAATACAGTTGTCAACAATAGTATGCTTGTATGCCAGCCAATAATTATTATACTGCAACACACATGTCGACCGGTGTGTGATGGACAGCTGCCTATGTTTTTTAAAGGATTGTTGTTCTCAATTCTAGGCTATCTTCCATCCCCTACGAACTTGAAATCGCCGTGAGGCCCATCATCAGTGCACTGAGGACTGGGCGCGTTGAGATATGTAGGGTTTTGCCAGCAGTCTTTGTGGTAGCTGCATAGCCGCTGACTCTCAGCGGCATGGTTTAACATCTATCCTCAGTAAGCATCATCCAAAGAAAATGTTATCAACAAACACCCCGGTAGATGATGACATGCATGGCTAGCGCACCAGTCCAGCGCATTTGGCCCGATCGGCGATGGTCAGTCGCTACTTCCGCCAGAAGCTGCATGTGCAAAATATTCGCACAAACAAATAAGAAATAGGTGAAATCCCGACAATGGCCGACACGAGGCTATAGTGACACCAACGGTTCACACGAATGGGTGCAAAGACACATACACATAAACAGATTTGGAACTGGACATAGTTGGAGAACATAGTTTGTCAGACCCAGTGCTTAAGAAACACACCCAGCGAGTCAATAGACCCCACAGTTTGAATAAAGTGAACTGGACAGAAGTCGCCGTAAAGCTAGAAGAACAGGTGTTTGTTTTTATTCACATGTGTGTGCCTGTACTATCCGGGAACTGGGGGGATACAGAAGCCAACTACTAGAAAAGAAACTATGCATTTTACTGGGCTCGGCTATCCTAAATACAACAGGAATGTGCCGACGGTATAGAGTGAAAAAACACCTTTTGGTCAATTTTTGTGCGGCAAAAGAAAAATCGAAACAATGGAGTGGTCGTTGAAAGGACAGAACATATATATTAAAGATCCTGCAACCTAATGTCCTCTCCAAGATTCAGGGTGCCGACAGGTTATCGACGAAGGGAATGTGAAGTATTGTAAATCTGGTAAGGGCAGCTATGGAGTGAAAATCATATTAAAGACAGGATTTACCCTGGCAAAGATTAGGCAAGCCTAAAATAAATAATACTAACTTAAAGGAACCGTTGGTTTGGACCGATCCCCCAGACCCAGGGAGGTAACTGAAGCAGTTAAAACACGTAGAATGGCCAAACACCGGTTACATCATAAACAAGCCAATATCAAAGCCGATCTTAAGTTTTGACCAAATACTGGCCCGGTCGAGGATAAGAAGCACAATCCGGATATGGAAAGACCGTTGCGTTATTGAGTCCTACACGGCCCAAAGTGTAATGTAGCGTTTTCTGGTATTACGAATATGCTCAATACCGGAGTATATTTTAGATATTTTCAATAGGGAAGATGTCCAAAGCAGTTCGAAAAGCACGCGTTAAAGGCAGTAGGCACAGACAGTAGAAGCATTAAACTATAGCTTCTGCGAGTTGCCCTGGATAACCCTCTGAGCTTTATGAAGACCGTAAGAACGACGTCCCGCATGTCACGCATACTGAATAGAAATCCAGAAAAGTTTAAGTGGAAAGGTACGCATGGCAAAATATCTAGCGAAGCTGCAACGATCCGAGACACGATACTAGCGCCAACCCTAAAGCGACTAGACAAAAGGGATTTTGCAAAACGACCGGCCACTCCTAAATTGGTTTTCATGGTTCCCAATTTAAACAAGGTGAATGCCGGAGTGGAGAAAAAATTTACCATGATCGAAACAAAAAACGGAGAGCACAGATGTCTCAATAAAAGAAGATGGTGCATTACCATCCGACCCCCATGTAAAAAAAAATAGAATAGCATAGAGTTTAGTAATAACATCTAAGTGATCATGCCATCTAGGCGTCTCATGTTAAGTTAAGCCTAGACATTTAAATATAATAGAGGGTGTCACTTCTGTTCCATTGTAATTCAGCATCTAAACCTGCGCAGCGTTTTGGGCAGAGCGAAACAACGTGAGTACAGCTTTGGTTGTATTTATCAGCAGATCAAATTTTACAAACACAAGCACAGCCGTTGAATCCCAGATGGTTGAATACGAAACAGTAAAGTTGTATCGTCAGCATAGAGATTGGGCCTACGGGACTTTCCTAATGCGATCTCTTCTATAATTAAGTTGATCAATACGATAAACATAAACGGTCCTAAAATCGACTTTCAGGACCGCAGCGTCTTGCGACGTCCCAACGTTTAGTTTTTTAAAGGCGATTCAAAATGACTTACCTTTGCTGTCTGTAGCCTTTTTGACTATGTATAACTTAAACTAAGACACGACAGTGCCGTCACAACCAAGTCTTTCAAGTTTGTTTAAAATTAACTATTGCTCTAGGCACTTGAAGGCCGCAGAAACATCCAAAAGTACAACGAGGCAAAGTTGATTGTTGTAGAAGAAATCCACGACCTCCTGATAAAAATGAGATGCGCATGTTCAGTTGAGCTTGCCTTACGAAAACCAAACTGATTCCTCGAAAAGAAATCAATCGAACTAAGATGCCCTTCGAATCTGGACTTAATAATCGTTTTAAATACTTTAGATATGTAATCCACTAATTAAATTAAACGGTAATTATTTAGACTTTTACGGTAGCCCTTGCTTTTAAATAAGAGGCACCTTTATTTTAGCTAGAGAACAACAGTCATCAGGGAACGGTTCGTAACATGCGTCAGACGAGCATGACGATTCCATTGGCCTTGTCAGAGTACAGTAGTGGAAAGTTCCACCTCCCTCCTGGCTCTACAGCACGAAATGTTAACTTTGAAGAAAAATGGAACGTTATATGCTCTGTTAAATTGCCCGAACAGAGCCTGTTAAAGCATCTATTGTACACATTGACTACCAAGTTGCTGGAAGCGTCAAGAGGTTCATCTGTGCCATCTGCGTTATACACATTTAGTCAGCTTAACTGGGCAACTCTGTCTAGAGACAGGCTGGCTCTTTCCCTGTTATGTATCTTTTCCATGGCCGAGGGAGCAGATAGGGTTTTTGTAGCCGGAGAATGCTTTCAAGGTAACGACACTACCACAGGTAGTAATCAGAGAACCCCTGGTGCACCATACGATCGGGCAGATTCCAAGGAAATCCCCACAATTTCTAACAACACAGTGGCCAATACAGATACCGGAAGCTGGACGAGTCGCTTGCTTAGCGACATGCAAGATGCTTCTTGCTGAGAAAAATTAAACATAGCTTTTACTGTCTGTACAAGCCACCAAATTTAGGTTCGAGCCACCCTTACTGTACATGGCAGAGTTAACCCCACTAGAGGTACTTTTTCTAACAAGCTCAACAGAACCTCTTAGCCTTTGATGGCTTTGAAGAGCTGTGAACCTCTGTACAAATGTAAACCACTCATGAGAATGATAAAACCTATCTATCATTCGTGACGCCACTGAAATACATTCAGGTGCCAACCTGAGTCCTGGGAATACATCATTGTGGTTTTGAGACCACATGTTTGTGGCCATCTTCGGACTCGGTCAGCTTTTTTATTTATTTATTTTTTTACAATTATGTTTATTTCACCCAAATTGAGTATAATGTACATTTCCAAATGTTTCTTCATGAAGCTCTATTTTCTTCACGCTTCCGACGATTTTCGGTCTAGCGCTGTGCATTCCACTGCATAGTACTTGGCACACCTCTGCAAACAGAACCGGACAGGTGCACAACTCGTACTTTTTGTGAAAGGTTGCGTTTGCACATACCAGGTAGTGATAACCATGCACTATGTACCTGATGTATACGTGGCGATTGTCACATGCAGAAATAGACCAAAGGTGCAAAGCATTGAAAACGTCCTAACCACCGACCTCCTGTCTGGTCTGTTCGACTTTAGCTTCCCACTCCGAAATAAAACATTCGTAAGGTACTGTACGCGGCATCTTCAGCCTTAGTCGGATTGTTTCAGCAGACGGTGGGCAGCCTGACATGAGATACACAAAGCGGCTCCTCGCTCGGATAGGCAAGCAAAGCACTCGCTTCATATATAATGAAAAACACTTTTCAAGCTTCGCCTTCGAGAGGCTAAAATTCGCCAGCGTGAGGTGGTTCCACACCCTGTCAAGACCGTACATCAGCCCCGGAACAATCTTAAGCATGAAGAGCCTCACTGCTGAGAGAACGGACAGTCTTCGGACATTACCTACTTCCCCGTAAAGAGAGACAAGTGCCTTTCGTACTGTTTCGTTTACATGCGCTGTGAACGTCGTTCCTGTATAATGAACCCGAAGGCCAATATACTGGAAAGAGTTAACAAACTCCAATGGTTGGCCGCTGCAACGTATAACATCTCTGGCAGCCAATCGACCTCCACGCCTGAATTTCATGGCGTTGGTCTCCCTGGTGTTTATCTCAAGTCCCTTCGGGACAAGGAAAGCCTCGATCATAGAGGTAATGCGCTTGATGGCACCTAAATCGCGATGAGCGACCACGATATCATCTGCATACATCACCACTACGGCTTTTTGGTACTCCTGTCGGACGTAACCGACGAGGTCAGCAAGGAGAAGTGTAAACGAGACGCAGCTTAGCGGGTCTCCTTGCGGAGTTCCCACATTTTGCTTAATCTCTAATACATGTACACCCTGCTCACCGTCTACCAACAAGATGTCCCCCTCATAGAAACTTGCTATTACACTCAGGAGAGAGCCACCCACTCCTGCTCGTTGGAATGCTTCAACCAGCAGATGGGAGAGGGGCTTTGTCAAAGGCCTTGACGCAGTCAATAAAGACTGCATACAGATTACCTTTGGGTTGTGCCACAGCTCGATTTCTGACTGGAGAACATGGATTGCATCACGGGTGCCTCGGCCTCTCCTAAAACCGAATTGCTCCGGTGGAAGTGCCTCTTCAGCCACCCGCTCAATCCGTCGAATAATCAACTTACAGAAAATCTTCTTCAATGTGCGTTCTGACGCCACTCCACGATAGAGATTTGGATCCTGCTCGCAATTACCATGCCTACCTTTGAACAGAATATAAAGCCTGGCGACATGCCAGACTTTAGGCATCCGCCCCCTCTTTCTAATTTCGTTAAAGAAATCACAAAGAGTTTCTGCCAAGAGAGGAAGTGACTAGATCCAATGCTCATAGCAGATCTGATCGGGCCCTGAGCTCTTTCTGTTCGGGAGTGACCGTAGGACCTGACACACCTCCTCCACCTCGAAAGGCAGATTCATGTTGTGCTGCTCCAGTATAAGCGGATGCTGTGCGATTGGAGATACGGCCGCAACGTCAAGATTGAATAAGAGATTAGTTAGGTGGCTCTTTACCTGTCCGTCGCTAAGCGGGTTCACCGCCCTACAAGGTCGCACGATGTAAGCTGAAGGCTCTCGTTCTGCCCTTTCGAGCAGCCGTCGTTCCTCCCGCCTTGCGTGTTCCCTTTTATGATCATAGCAGAGTCTTATATAAGCCTTTCTACGCTCAAAGTAGTCCCGCCTGGCTTGCAGTGATGATGATGCTCTGGCTCTTGCTTGGCGCAGGAGTCCGAGCACTTCACCATGGGCGAGGTAACAGGTTCGAGAGTACCACGGGCGTGATCTCTTTTGCCATAAGCTTTTCCACTTCACTGCACTTCTCAGCGTTCTCTCCAACTGATCACAAGGGGAATCGATGTCAGGGCTTACCTCAAGACCGCCCACCGCCCTGTCCAAAAGAGATAGATTAATCCGTCTTATTGCAGACCAGCGCGGCGGGTTATGTCGGTCTCGCCAAATAGCGGGAACATCGACAACGGCCAACACTGGTTGGTGGTTTCGAGCCGCTTCATCAAAAACATCGAAGCTTTCAATTTCACGGCTGACAAGGTTGTGAAACAACAGGTCGATGGGGCTGCTTTCATTGTGACTTAAATATGTATAGTCTTCACGCGCGTTAGCACACTTCAGACCAATATTTTCCATCACCTGAAGCAACACCTCGCCTTTATCATCGTTGGCCCCACAATCGATTCTTGCATTGAAATCACCGCCGACGATAGTTGGCATGGTCAGGTCTAACTCTGAAAGTCCAAAGCTCATCGTCTCAGCAACCTCCGCAGAATCGAATGTGGGTGGGAAATAGAATACAGCGACGTTTACCCTCCCAGAGTAAAGCACTACGCAGTATTCATCTTTCCTGACGCATTGCATCGGTGGTAAGCGTTTATGTAGGTAGACAGATAACCCACCCACAGGTCTTCCCCGACCTCCCGCAGGTAAAACAGCCAGCTGGTGAAACCCCCGCATATTATTGATTAGGCAGTTCGTCCCGCTGAAATGTCTCCGTAAGGAGTGCAATGTCAACCAACTTAAACATGTCATCACGTGCAAGATCCATTGCCCCCTTAAGTCCCTCACAATTCCAGAGAAGCACTCGCAGAGGTATGTTTGCCACTACGCTTGTAGTTCTAGAACTGGTCAGTCACTGACGGGGGCTTGGACCACCAGGCGCACTAAAACTCTTTTTTTTATTTAGAAGGTTTCCGAAATGCTAATGCACATACGTCACGAGCAGCTAGCGTGACTAGTGTAGGACTCACACTTACTAAAACCGTGTTCCTCCCCACCCGCCCAGATTCGGCATTGCTTTGGCATTACTTCGAAACGGCTTGTCCCAGCCTCTCTTGCGCTTGGGATGCAGGCCAGCTTAACGTAACCCCAGTGCTCTTTGAAAGATGCAGGGTCTTGACGTAGGTCCGTACCCTGTCGACTCCCTAATTCTTTCTTTTCAAGTTGTAGCTTTTTTTTTACAATACTAAATAAAACGTACACAACGGGGGCTGCCAGTTTGATTTGCACAACATAGACGGATGTTTGGTCCAAGGGATCCGGACTTCCCATTAGTTCAGAGCTTCATAGCTAAATCTTCTAGGGCACTATGCGTGGGACGTCCTTGAACGTGTAAGAACGCAAGCGTGATATCTACTGGCGCCGCCCTTAGGTAGTCTTTACAAATAAAAGAACAGTTACAAGTCGACGACGAAGGAGGTTATACTTAGTATACTCAGACAGCTTCTCTTTACTGAAACGCAAAAGCACAACCTTTTTGAACGCCAATGTGCTGTACTGAATATTATATGTATATACTCGTAGTAGCGATTTTGGCTGATCTAGCCAACACATTTTCTCTCTCCCTCTCTGCTGAATAAAATGTTAGCCATTTCGACTAATAATTCGCAAAAGACCCCTGGGCAATAGCAGATTTAATGCCTATCATTTTCGTACACAAGTGATGGTGCTGCGTTGCGAAGTTGCCGATTAACTAGGCTTTTTCGGCAGCCATATCGAAAGTAAAGGCGTGCATACTTGCTAGCATTTTTGACTGCAAAATGTTCTGTACGTTCAAAAAATATGCACAGAACGTTTTGATGCAGTACAGAACGTTCTGCACATATTTTGAGGTTTGGTAGAACTCGGAAGAAAAACATTTTTCCATGGAACGAGAGAGTGGGAACGTCGTGGCAAAATTTGACGGTTCTGATTGTGAAAGCTTAAACGTAAAACATGCAACTATGGCTGTCGAAACAGCTTAGTTATTCGGTAACTACGTAACGCAGCACTATCACTTTGGCAAGAACATGATAGAAGAAAATGATTTGCGGTTTTGAACATGAAAGCAAGACATGACAACATATAGGCTTTTTTATGGCTTTCCTCAATCCGGGTGTTCGCTTTTTGCTGGCTTATGTCGGGTGTCATTCGGATAATCCAGGATCCGCCGAACACGCCGGCCCTTCCTTCCATTAAGAAAAAGTATTATCCGATTGGTTCGTTCATGCGTTGATTGGTTTTCCCGCAACTGTAGATTTTGCACAACTATGTAGGAGAAAAAAGACAGAATAACCTTTTATATAAACTTCTTCCTCATTTCTATGGAATCTCATATAATACACATATATATATATATATATATATATATATATATATATATATATATATATATATATATGTATATATATATATATATACATATATATGTATATATATATTTATATATATATATATATACATATATATGAGGCGAGCACTGCCGAGTGTGCAAACGTATTGTAAATGATTAATAAATCATCACAATATTTTCAATATATATATTTATATATATATATATATATATACATATATATATATATATACATATATATATATATATATATATATATATATATATATATATATACATATATATATATATATATATATATATATATATACATATATATGCATATAATCATGTACGCTTCACGGGGTGACTTTCGCTGTCATGTCATGCAGCGTCGAGTCTTAATCGGTGCATTATCGGGGGAGCCGAGACAAACAGAAAGTCAAGCAGATAGCGGAGCTTCGGGGGACCGCCAGAGGGTGCCAACAGATGGGCGAATCCTCACTTTGCCCTATGTGCTCTACGTATGTAGATGGATCGTTTTGGAGTAGAAGATTAGTTTACGTAAGCTGTCGTTGTCATCACCGCCGGTCGCCGATCGTCGGTATTCAAGAGGATCCCGTCTTGCTGCACTGTCACTGATGATCGTTCTACCTGTCTGACTGATCGAGTCTCCGTCTCGACAGAGGTCTGATATTAACGGCAGACAAATCTAGCAGCGTTGAAGCGTTTACGGTTCCACCATCCATCACCTCGCAGTTGTAGTTGGCGGAGTTACCGAGTCAGGCGATTGGCTCTTAGGCAGCATCTATCAATGACCTCACTCTGGCGCTCCCTCCCTCCCTCTCGCCCAACCACCCCTTCTTCTTATCCTGCCTCGCGCCTCTCGGGTATGTCTGAAAGACGTTTCGACACCCCACCGATAGTCAACGACAACAAACAAGGCCAGGACAACAAAGTCAGTGGAATGGTGACCTTGTCATTGTTGCTGCTTTCTTTACCGTTGTTGTTGCTGTTGTTGTTGTTGCTGTTGTTGTTGTTGCTATTGCTGTTGCTGTTGTTGCTATTGCTATTGCTGTTGCTGTTTTTGTCGCTGTTGTTGTTGTTGCTTTTTGTCGCTGTCGCTGTTCTTGTTGTTGTCGCCTTTTGTTCCTGTCATTTTTTCTTGCCCTTGGCTTGTGGCTATTGTCATAATATTGTTACATAGTTAAACTGTCGGCGGCTTACTCAGCGTGAACATGATTATTATGATTATGACGATTATTGCGGTTGCTATCACTGTCGTTGGTGTGCCGCTTTTTTTTTTCATGCCGTTATTTACTCCGTTACCCGTGTAGAACGACACGTTTTCGCCGACGGCATTTTCCTCTCTTTTACTTTTGGATGTTTGTTCCGCACACACAAAGAGATGAAAGCACCATTCTGTGGTGTGATGTGCTCTGACGTACGATTAATCGTGCGAGTTGCGCCGGCCTAATGTATTGTCTATCTGCTTGCTTATCGCTTCCAATCAAGGGTGAAATACAGGATATGCTCAGTCAAGCAAATAGATTGTTACCTGTATATATATATATATATATTTATATATATATTATATATATATTTATATATATATATATATATATATATATATATTATATATATATATATATATATATATATATATTTATATATGTGTATATATATATATATATATATATATATATATATATATATGTATACATATATACCGGCAAGACATTTAAGCCGTTTTATTTGATTTTCTATAGTTGCAATAAAGACGAGATGCCACCACGTTCCACGGGTTACACTTTCTGGCGGTATCGTCGTGTCTTCGGCGGAACAACGGGCAATCCGCGTCGATATGCTGGCTAGAATTGGACCTTCTTTCTTTTGAGAAATACGGCGTATGGCTCAGTATGGAGGCAGTAGCGAAAAATATCGTTCCAGGTAGCGTGTCCGGGCGAAACGAAGTCACTGCAACTGTCTTGAGGGTTCTCTAAACTAGCTGAATGCACTATATAGTTGGAATGAAGTACCTTGTCTCACAGAAAAAGCCATTCCGCCTAACCATCCAAATACGAAATCTGACGTTAAGCAACGATTGCTGCATTGTAAAATGATAATATAAAAAGGTTAAAGATTGTTACTGCAAGCGCGAATGGACGTGCATTATAAGAAAGTCATGACATTTATCTGTTGTGTTAATATATCTATATGCGCACGTTGGCTATTTAAATAGGTGAACTGTAATTGCAGTCTCAGACTCGGTCAGTAGTGTTCAAATCTTTTAAGGATCAAATTATTATTATTATTAAAATATAAGCAATGACACCTGTGCAGCAATTGCCTTTTCTGAACGCTGTTCAACAGTGGAAGCATGCCGCCGTATATATATATATATTCATATGAAGTGTCCGGCCAGACAGTGCGCGCGGTTTGCGAAATTCACCTATCGCAAACCGAGCACACTGTCTGGCCGTCCTTATTGATGTCAAAAACGCGTTTAATACGCTCTCGTGGGACGCCATAAACCAAGCACTTGGAAATAAAGGCGTGTCTTCCTACCTACGACGTATCCTAGCGTCGTACCTAACGGACCGAGCATCTACATACGATGGAGTGGAGTACGCCGTCACTGCCGGGGTTCCCCAAGGATCTGTACTGGGACCAACCCTGTGGAACATAACCTATGATGAAGTACTAAGACTGCCGCATTCCCCGGGAGTTTTTTCTATCGCCTACGCAGACGATCTGGCACTGATCGTTACCGCCAGTGACGAGGATTTGCTCGAAGGTACAGCCAACGGAACCTTGGCGGATATCCGACAACACCTCCGCACGCTTGGCCTCGAACTGGCTTCACAAAAAACGGAAGCAATCCTTCTAAACGGTTTGAAGCGTCCTCCACGCAACCTAAATTTACACCTGGAAGGCCATCCAATAACACCCACGCCCGTGGTTAAGTACCTGGGCGTGATCCTGGATAGAGCTCTCACAGGAACACCTCATGTGCGCTATGCAGCTAAAAAAGCAGCCAAAGCCTCAGCAGAGTTACGGAAAATCCTCCCGCGGACCAGAGGAGCAACCGACTCTCGGCGCCGACTATTAGCATCCGTAAATAGACAGCACCATGTTATACGCCGCACCCTTATGGGTGCGCACGACTACAAGAGCTAAAACACGTCGCCTCCTCAACAAGACACAAAGACCTATGACGCTTAAGATAGCACGAGCAAGTCGCACGGCTTCCACAGCAGCCGTAAAGGGTCCTCTCCAGACAAATTCCCTGGGACTTAAGAGTAAAAGAACTGGCATCAACAAACCCTGTAACCAACGGACTGGCGGAGGGCACACTAATCAGTAGAACCGACACCCTAAGCGAATGGAGCCAGCAATGGGAATCAATCCAGCCGGGTCATCCTGGATATTGGACAAGATTAATTCTTCCGGATCTTAAAAAATGATACAGCCTCAAACACGGCTCGCTTACCTACCCACTCGCGCAACTGCTAACAGGCCATAGTGCCTGTTTTCAGCAGTACCTACACCGCATTGGTAAAACTGACTCCCCTGTATGCCGCATGTGCAACTCGGGGGAGCCGGGTGATGTAAGGCACTGCTATGAGTGGTGCTCCTTCTTCGACACTGAGCGAAAGCTATTGTCCCGGAACCTAGGACTGCAGAACCCCTTGACATGCCAGGCCCTTGTAAAGGCGCTCCTCAAAGATCACAAATTCTGGATTCTGGTAAAAAGATTCGCACAAGGTATCTCTGAGGCGAAAATAAACGCCGCACAAAGCCGAGCAGCCTAAATGGCAAGAAGAGTGGCCATATAAAGTAATCTCGAGAAGATAGTACTGCGGCCACCCCCCGTCAAGGGGCAAAGAGGACGACTCGATTTTAGTGGGTGCGAGTCTCACGCTGCCATGGTTTTAACAACGACGCCCAGTGTGCATAACGCATTTTACCAGTTACCTCTATAAAAAAATATATAAAGTGTCCGAATATCTAGTTGACATCTTTTAAAAGTTCCCAGTTCTGCTCTCTTCGTAAACAGAACAAAGAAGGGCTGCCAATCCAACACCTCATATCTGTTCCAACCCCGTGTATGACAGATTTTTAACGTTGTTTATGACAGATGTATTTACCTTGAATGCAGATTTATGCAAACTACTTTAAAGACAAACATTATGCACTGAAGCACGAATAAAAATGGTGAAACACACGTTGATGTCCTAATTTTGATACTCGCCAGGCGTAGGGGCCTTTAACATGTGCATTAGATCCCTAACAAATTTCTGCGCTTAGCCCTGTCCTCTTCGCCGTCTGCTATGCTTGAAAACAAATAAAGCTTAAGGTGAGAAATCCAAAATGAGGAGTTACTCAACAGAATAACGCAATGAAATTGCAAAAATGTGCCATAAAAGATTTGACGGGCATGCTGTAGAGCTCTTCGTGTAAATTACGGTCGACATAACCGACCTTACAAAAAATCCATTTGTCAATTTCTGCCAAAATTTCACAGGACAAGTTTAATACTAGATGTGCTATGCCGCAAAGGACCGACAAAGTTGGATAAACGAAATTAGGCATGCGATATTTGTATATATATATATGTATATATATATATATATATATATATATATATATATATATATATATATATATATATATATATATATATATATAGGACACGCTATTTGTTTTTAACGGATGTTTTGGAGAGCAGCAGCTTTCATATATATATATACATCATTTTTTTCAGTTTTTAGAAATGAATCCGTAAACTTCATGATGCATATCTTTGTTAAAATCAAAGTAGCTTCAAACTTTTATCAAGGGTGGCTGCAGTACTGTCTTCTCGAGATTACCTCGTCTGCCCACTTTATCTTGCCATGAAGGCTACTCGACTTTGTAAGACGATTATTTTTGCTTCAGAGATAAATTCTGCGAATCTTGTAACCATAAACCAGGATCCATGATCCTCAAGGAGCGCCGTTGCAAGGGCTTGGCATCTCAGAGTGCTTTCTAGTTTTAGGTTTCGAGACAGTAGATCTCGCTCAGGGACTACGGCATAAGCAGGTGTCAATTCAGTACCAATGCGGTGTAGGTATTGCTAAAAAGCCACCGTGGCCCGTTAGCAGTTGCGCGAGTGGATAGGTAAGCCGTGTTGTACAATTTTTTTAGATTAGGGAGTGCTAATTTTATCCAGTTTCTAGGATGGACCGGCAGCATTGCTTCCCATCTGCTAAGAGTATCTGTTATGCTGAGTACCATTACCTCCTCCTGATTGAGGGGCTTCTTGAAACTAGTTCCCTCACTCTTAGGCCCCAAAAAATATGTTGAAATAAAATTTGTGTAACTGCCGTGAAAGCCGTCCCACGTGCCCGTGCGATGTTCAAAGCCATAGGTCTGTGGGTGTCGTTAAGAAGGCGACGTGTTGTAATCGTGGTAATCGTTTTCTTCCATAGGGATGCGTCATATAACATGATGCTATTTACAACTGATGCTAAAAGACGGTGCCGAAGATTGGTTGGTCCGCGGGAGGTTTTTTACAGCTCTGCTAAGACTTTGGCTGCTTTTTTTTGTTTCACAGTGCACATGAGGTGTTATGAGAGCCCTATCCAGGATCCCGCCCAAGTACTTGGCCATGAGCGTGGATGTTACAGGGTGCCCTTCTATGCTTAAGTTTAGATTCTGTAGAGGGCACTTCATGCCGTTTAAAAGAATCTGAAAGCGTCTGCTTTTTCTGAAGCAAATGCGAGACCTAGCGTGTGGAGCTTTTGTCGTATAATCGCCAAGGCTCCGTTGGCTGTTCCATCAAGCAGATCTTTGTCTCTACAGGAAGAGCGCAGTTATAGTCATTTGAGCTTCTTTCACTTGTAGAGTCGGCTGTGCGTGGCTCATTTAGTTACGCACGATCGATGTACCTTTTGCTACAAGGGTTTTTCGACCTCCGCGCGCAGTGAGTCCCACTGGTCTATTTCACTACTCTTAATTCAATTCAATTATGTTTGTTTCACTCAAATTGAAAATATTATACACCTCTTAAGGGTTTCCTCGTGATAATTTATCTTATTTACCTTAATTCTGGCGAGAGAATTAGTGCAGCAATGTCTGCCTCAGTGCTGTGCATTCTACTGCATATTACTTTGTAGGCAGAGGCGGCGTTGAACCAGGTAGTGATGACCACGCACCAGACCAAAGGTGCAAGTCACTGAAAACTTCTAAACACCGGACCTCCTGAGACATGAAAGACGTAAAGCGGCTCCTTGCTCGGATAGACAAACAAAGCACTCACTTCATATATAACGAAAAACACCGCTCAAGGTGGTTAAAATTTGCCAGCGTGTGAGGGTTCGACACCATGTCAAGGATATACATCAACAAAAACAATCTTAAGCATGAACGTTGCTCCTGTGTAATAAGCCCGGAGCCAAGATACTCCAAAGGAATAACAAACTCTACTGATTGGCCGCAGCAACGTATAACATCTCTGGCAGCCAATTGATCCCTATGCCTGAATTTTATGGCCTTTGGGTTATCTCATTTGCCTTCGAATGCCTCTACCATAAAGGTAATGCGCTTGATAGATTCTAGGTCGCGATGAGCGACGACGATATCATCTGCATACATCACCACCACGGCTTTTTGGTACTGTCGGACGTAGCCGACAAGGTTAGCAAGGAAAAGAGTAAACGAGACGCAGCTTAGGGGGTCTCTTGCGGAGTTCTAACATTTTACTTCATGTCCACCGTCCTACGAGGTCGCACGATATAAGCTGAGGGTAGCCGTCGTTCCTCCCGCCTCGTGTAATTCCTTTTATGTTCATAACAGAGTTTTATGTAGCCCTCTCTACGTAGCCCTCTCTTAAAGTAGTATCCGCCTGGCTTACAGTGATGCCGGTACTCTTGCTTTTGCTTGGCTCAAGAGCTCGAGCACTTCATCACAGTGGATGAGGTAGCAGGCTTGTGAAGACCATGCACGTAATCTCTTTTGCCATAACCTTTTCCTCCTCACTGCACTTCTCATCGTCCTCTCCAGAAGGTCACAGGTGAGGTATCGATTACAGGGCTTACCTTAAGACCGCCTACCGCTGTGTCAAAAAGAGATAGATCAATCCATCTCCTTGCAGACCGGCGCGGCGGATTGCGTTGGTCTCGCCAAATACCGCGAACATCGACAACGGTCAACACTGGTTGGTGTTTTCGGGCCGCTTCATCGAGAACGTAGCAGCTTTTAGCTTCACATCTGACAAGGTTGTGAAACAATATGTCGATGGCACTGCTTTCATGTTGTGACTTAAATATGTGTAGTTTTCACGCGCGTTTGCACATCTCAGAGCAATACTTTTTCCATCACCTAAAGCAACACATTGCGTTTATCAACGTTAGCCTCACAATCGATTATGGCATTGAAATCACCGCCGACGATCGCAGGCATAATCAGATTTCATCCTGCAAGTTCAAAGCTTACCGTCTCAGCAACTTCTGAAGAATCAAATATGGTGGAGGAAATAGAATACAACGACGTTTACCTTTCCAACGGAGAACACCACGCAGTACTCACCCTTTCTGACGCATTGTATCGGTAGTAGGCGTTTTTGTAAGTAGATTACTATTCGTTATTGCCTTATGTAGGGCGCTTCGTGCTGCTCTATACTCTTCTAGTAGATATGAAAGTTCTGAACAAATGAGAGTTGCAGATAGGTAGAAGTTTGCCGACATATACAATACAAAATCTCCTTTATTGAAAAAGGGGTGCTAAAATCACATTGTAGTCTTACACATGCGCACGTCGTGAAACTCTCCATGTAAACGCATTGTTCACCACTTCGACTTTAGTGACTTGCAGTGGAGTAATTGATACTGCTTATTTATTATTTATTCATATTTATTAATTATTTGAACGTACTGTAAAAACGGTACTAACGTTGTTACTCGGGATTAGTTGCTTAAAACGTCTATGTCTATATATTTATTATTGATGCACAGTAATCTGACTTCACTCTGTTTCGAGCCTTCTAGTCAGAACATTTAGCTGCCTTTATGGAGCCGCATTCATTATAATACTTTTACTACTATCTATTTACGGGCTGCTTTCTTTCATATATATATATATATATTTATATTATCAATCACTGTCACTAACAAACATTACCACAAAACACACAAAACTCGCACACCAAATCGCCGCTACTAATGTTAGATGAGAGCTGCAAATTTGGCTTGTGGCTGTTGCGGATCTTCGGGATTTAGCAGTCGGATTTAGCTTTATATCAGGACCAGTATAATTTATTGCCTGATATTTATCATTTGTATGACACTTATACGCGCCATTATCTCCCCGTCCCCTCCGTATGCATGCATATATATGGAAGGAGGGATTACACACACACAAATATATATATATATATATACATATAGTGAAAATGAGGGAGCCATCTTGTGTAGTTTGCATGTAGTGTGGCGCACATCAGCAAACGTCTGGTGCTGGCCGCGTTTACAGATAACTCAAATCTGGTTAGCTGTGAGTTGTAACGTTATAGCCACCGATTTGGACATGGTTCGTCCTTAAGCTAACAGATATCGATGGCAGTTTCAGGCGCAAAACAGCAGTAGTTGAGTCGGAACAAACGCTTGTTCAGTTTCACCAAACGGGTTAGTACCTGTTTACTGGTTTGATGTCACATCAGGCTCTGCATGATGCACGCAGGGAGCGGTTTGCAGAAGCGTCTGGATTTCATGATCTCGTCAGCGCTAAACCCCGTAGCAATATTTTGCACGCCTGTCTAGAAACGATACCAGCAAGCTTTCTGTGCATGGACTAGAAAAGGCACTTTTCAGTACGACGATGTGAATGTCGTGACAGACGCACAAGGCAGAGCATATTTAGGTAGAGTCTCCAACAGTCTCAAAGAGGCACCGCACTCAGTAGAAGACGGAGCGGTGTTATACGAGTGTCGACAGGTCTCTCGTAGAGTCTGCTATTCACTGATAACAGCTAATTTTGAAAATTGTATGGTGAATGTGTGGTCCGCAAAGCGTCTGACCATGTACCGAAGCAGTCTGTGCAAATAATATAAACCCCCCTGTCTAGATTGCCAATTGAAATAAGAGCCATCATCCATGACGAGATGACGATAATTGTAAAGGATCTGGATGAATCATGCAAGCACGACGGTAGAGATTCATAGGGCCATTAAACCACAACCACGATTCGAAATTCGCATCGAAGCCGTAGCTACTCTTCACGAAATTAGGCCTGGCTCAAAGTAGACTGACTACATTGCAGAAGAAGCAAACACCTCTTTTACTGCTCGAATTGCCAGCAGTCTCGACACGTGTCCAATAACTGCAGTGAAGCACCACGAAAAATTGCGACGAAGCTATACAAATGTTTCAGGTCGACGAGAGATCAGTGCCGCAGCGCTCTAATAAGACACCCACAAACAAGACAGCAGAGGCCATAAACTGATCAAATGGATCTACAGACGAAGCCTGATCATGTGGAGAGTGGAGAGAACTGTAAAACAAAGGAGACTAAAATCTTTGAGACAGGGGATATCTCTTAGACGCAAAAAAAGCAGGACAAGTGGCACACACCGGCGAAAGTCCAACCGTAATTAATTGGAAATTAATTTTCAGGTACAGCTGGATATAGCAGGCAACACAAATATTATGTACCTGAGGCAAACACTTTGTTATTTTATTTGTAGAAAGGGCTTTTAGTTCGCTGAGTGGAGGGAGTTATTCAAGACTTGCTAAAAGAATGAGTCCTGATATACTTACGTGCCTAAAAAAATATGTTTACGCACGGAGTAGGGACTAATGAGAACCACAGGCGTCCCTCCTATAAATGACTAAAGCAGTTATTTAAAGAATACAATGGTGCCTTAGGGTTAGGAGGATCTACCTGAACGAGTAGTCTATCTCAACGGTCGCAGCCGTTGAGATAGACTACTCGTTCTGCCAGCCTATATCGAGAAGAAACTAACTTGATTATACCTAGAATTCGCATCCATTTACTGACGAAGTTTTAAGGCAGTGGTCGCGGTCGTACCGAGGGGAGTCACACAGAGGTAGAAACTGAAAAATCTTCTAGCTTGACAGTTTATTTATATACCTGGCCAGGCCGTAAAGTTATATTGATAACTATGTTGTATAATATGGGCCTATGTGTTTTTTAGGTACATATATATATATATATATATATATATATATATATATATATATATATATATATATATATATATATATATATATATATATATACAGGGTGTGACTGAACGAATTTTATAGCGATACATAAAATTGTAGAGCTCGTTAAAACGAATATTTTTTCCAATGGAACATGTGCTCTGAGAAGTCTTGTTTCGGAGTTACAGTGAAATTACTACAATTTGTGACACTGGTGTTTTTGCCCGACATAGGAGCACAAAATGTGCTGTTGCGAGACAACCAGTCTTCCTAGACAGAAACTAAGCACACCGTCGTGTTCGTGATAAAATTCTTTCTTCTTCTAAAATTTTGGATCGTCTTCGATTTTTACCTATTCAAAAAAATGGATTAAAGAACCTGTATCAAATTTTGTGTGAAAAACGAAATTAAGTGCGCGGATGCATTCCGAATGTTGACTGTGGCATACGGAGAAGCTACCTTGGACCGAAGCAACGTTTATCGGTGGTACAAAATGTTCTCAGAAGGCCGAGAAGATGTGAACGACGAAGAGCGTGCCGGACGCCCGAGCACTTCAACAACAGACGAAAAAATTAATGAAGTGGAGAAAATGGTATTGGCCAATCGTCGAATCACCGTTAGAGAAGTTGCTGAGGACCTAAACATATCGATTGGCTCGTGCCATTCGATTTTTATCAATGATTTGGGCATGAGACGGGTCGCCGCGAAATTCGTACCAAAATTGCTCAATTGCGACCAAAAACAGCATCGCATGAACATTGCTAATGAGATGTTGGACTCTGTCCGCGACGACCCAAATTTGCTCCAGAGGGTCATAACTGGTGACAAATCGTGGGTTTATGGTTATGACGTGGAAACCAAAGCTCAATCATCTCAATGGAAGCTGCCGCACGAACCAAGACCGAAAAAAGCGCGCCAAGTTCGGTCGAATGTGAAAGCTTTGCTGACAGTTTTCTTCGATTGCAGGGGCGTGGTGCATCATGAGTTCTTGCCACAGGGTAGAACGGTCAATAAGGAATATTACCTGCAAGTTATGCGCAATTTGCGCGAAGCAATCCGCCAGAAACGCCCGGATTTGTGGAAGAACAAAAATTGGCTTTTGCACCACGATAACGCCCCTGCTCACACATCGTTGCTTGTGCGCGAGTTTTTGGCCAAAAACAACACACTAATGATGCCGCAGCCACCGTATTCCCCAGATCTGGCCCCCTGTGACTTTTTCTTGTTCCCTAAACTGAAGAGGCCCATGAAAGGACGACGTTACGCTACGCTTGACGAGATAAAGACGGCATCGAAGGAGGAGCTGAACAAGGTTAAAAAAATGTTTTTTTGAAGTGCCTCGAAGATTGGAAAAACCGTTGGCACAAGTGTATAATATCTCATGGGGATTACTTTAAAGGGGACAAAATAGATATTCATGAATAAATGAATAATTTTTTAAAAAAACACAACAGTCGCGATACGGTTTGAACAGCATATGTATATATATAGCGTTCAGTAAATGTTTAGTATGGCAGTAAAGAGGCCATCTTGGCCGGGCGATCAGCACGGGGGGACAAGGCCCCAGACTCGCGGAAACAATGGCGCCAGATTAGCTTGGAAGCTATAAATAACAAAGAAAAACATCAGCCAAATATACAAAACTCTCAAAAAACAGTACAGGACGCAGACGTACGTCTGCAGAAGCTGGAATGTCTAGGAGACAGATGAAAGGCCAAAGCTGAAACTCTCGCAAAGAAGTTAGAACTCCTGAGAGAGATTAGGCGAATCACGACGTAAAGGCTGCCAGAAGATGCTAGAGCACGCATTGGACAGGGCAAAAAACATTCAAAACCAGATTGCCTAAACGAAAACGCCGGTTGACCTTATCGACCTCATAAAAAAAAATTGCCTCAGCCTGTATTCAAAAAGCCAGCGTTTTTCCTTGGATAGCATAACCAATCTAGAGAACATCAAAGAAATGCTTGCCACCAGAGGATCAGAGAAAACCAAGACAATGCTAAAAGAAAATGGCCAGGCAGTTTCCGCCAGCCGAAATAAACAGTCTGTTAGCTGGTAGAGTTGCAGTTCTAAAAGGCTGTGCACAGATTGACCATGCCGAAGCCGGTCCGGAAGACGAAAAAACCACGGTAGGTCTTGCAACTTTGTCGAGCATATTGGTAGTTAAGGTGGTCGACCCCAAAGATACACAGAAAAGTTTCGAGAGGCTCTCTCTAAAACATTAGAAAAGGGGCATAGTCGTCAAACTCAAAACTTTCTGGCTCTGAACACTTCCCCAGGATGGGATAAAGATATGATTAGAAATGCATTAGAACCATGCTGCAGAAGGGCGGGATGCAAGGATAACTAGCACGGCCTTTGCCGTGCGCAACACGGCGCTTTGCCTCTATTAGAGAGGCAGAACAAACAAAAGGCAGGGGTAAAAATACGGACAGTCACCACAGGCAAGAACGGCGATATTTTCACGAGTGTTGTGGAGGAAAAGCCAGAAAGTGGTGCAACGTTTGCTGATGTTCTGCGGCAGGGAACAGAGGAGAAATAGACACCCGACGGCGTACCGGCCCCACCATAACTGTCGTGCAACGGGGAATTGACCTGAGATTGAATCGAGAAGGAACTGGACGAAACACCTAGTATACACAAGCCTTCCTACATGAGAGCTGTAGCTCCCTGGCCAACCAAGAACCGCACCGGCTGGCAGTGCCTGGCCATTTTACCAAAATACAGTGCATGCCAGTTCTTGACCAGGAAGATTCTAACTGTCGGAGACACCTACCTCCCCATCCTCGAGGATGCGTGTGCAAAAACTGTTACGGTGAAGGCGCACCTAAGGCGGCGGAAAACCACCGAAGCACTGGTGGACACAGGACATTGCCAATAAGCGCTAAGAATGCAACGAAACCAAAAGGGCTTTAAAGCAGACCCACCGAAACAACAAAAAGCGTACGCATGCACTGACGAATTTAAGAAGAAGCAGAGCCATTATCAAGCGCGCCATTGCCGACAGCACAACCAAGTGCTGGCAAGATCTTCTAGAACAGGTTCAAGAGAATCCATGGGGAAACCTATACAGAATTGTACGCATAAACTGAAAAACCGCTCACGGGTTTCCTCGGCAAACACGAAACAGCCACATCCTTGCTAAGCTCCTTCCGACTCACGACTCGTTTGAGAGGGCTGCCAACAAAACACCACCAGTAGCAGAAGATGAATTTGTTTAACCCGGTGTTTAACCCTTCGAGGTTTGCCTAGCGGCTAGCAAACTCGAGACGGGTAAAGCCCCAGGCCCTGGCGCCGTCCCCCGACTGCAGTTAAGCTCTTGTTCAAAGAGCATCTAGTGGCAGTCGAAGAAACCCTTACCTTCGCAATGAGAACAGAAAAGTTTCCACCAACATGGAAACAAGCAGAAGTAGTCTTTATCCATAAAGCGAATGAAAAACACCAGCCACTGTTTACTAAGCGCATTAGTCAAGGGATATAAAGCCATCATCGAAGAAAGGATCAGGCTTTTGGTGAGGAGTGCGAACTCCTATCCTATTGGATGTGAGGAACGCCTTCAACAGCCTTCTATGAAGGACCACCTTGGACACACTTGTTCGTAAAAATGTTCCGCCATACTAAGTAAAACTAATATATGGATACCGTAAGGAGAGGTCCGTCTTAAATAACAAAGTGGCCTCCTCGATGACAGCTGGGGCCCCACAGAGCTCAATCCTGGGCCCACTGCTATGGAACTTGGCGTATGACAACGCCCTGCGGCAAACTGGGAAACCCCCGGGAACAGACATAACAGCTTACATTGGCAACTTAGGGGTCGTGGCACAGGCTAAAACGAAGGACGAGCTTGAGCTAAATACAACCAAAGCTTTGCCCTCAACAGAGGAATGATTTAAGGGCACGGAGCCGGCACTCGCTCCGAAAAAGTGGGATCATCCTCCTAATTGGCAGCAAAAGAGAGTTCGATCGTTGCACACATAGGTCGCAAGGTAAAGAATCAAGTTCGTGGAAGAAGCCCGCTACCTTGAAGTCTATCACTGATACGTTATGTTATTTATATATATATACTGACGTTACAGGTTGAGGGAGATGGCCAGCGACTCTCATAATAACAACCGCGGGTTGAATGCCAGCGAGACATATTTCCATTTAGAGGCGATCTTTTAAAATGTTTGCAAGGCTGTATATATATATATATATATATATATATATATATATATATAAGACGTCTGAAGCGGCCTGCTAAGAAATGCGGCAGTTTCACAAATCTCAAAATCTCCTGCCCGTTAAATCGCTTGATTGACTGGTCGGCCGGGCCCGCCGGCCGGTCGGCAAACGGTGACATTAAGCAAGACTATTCCGGTATAACTCAGCGTAGTGAAGCGTTCGTTATCAGCAATATCGACAATATATTTAACGCGACAACGGCGCCGCTCGCTTGTCGAACCCGTTGTCGCCAACGATGAAGATGTACCAAAGAGGTACCAAAGTACCGGCACATAGACCTTCTCCACATACACACACACGTAATCACACAGAGCCACTACGACAGCAATGAAACCGCAGCAGAAACAGTTCATCTTGTCTTGTTGCACAGAAAATAGTCTGGTAGATCAAGCAAGAGCCCTTTTCGCCGCCCGGCGCAAGGGGCGACGTGATCGCGTCTATATAGTCGCGGCGACGACCTTGCAATGCTGGTAGGTGGCCCACGTGCTCTTTTTTCGTTGCGAAGACGAGCGACCATTTATCAATTTCTCCGTCTACGCACATATATATATACGCGTAGAGAGAGAAATTATATATTTATACTTGCTTGTACATATGTGTTTATATATAGAGCAAAGGTCAAATCGATCGTTGTGTTGCTGATCTACAGTGATAGGTTTCGTGATTGATTGACTGACAGACAGACAGTACGTTAGATGGATTGGTGGTTTTATGTTCTCATCCCATCTCGTTTATTTGCATTACGTCGTTAGTACAGTTAGCAGGATATATTCGCAACTGAACGCTTGCAAGTGACATAACTCGTCAAAATTAGTATACATTTGCCTAAAGGAGGACCTGAGGCGAGCTTGCAGCGTAGATGACTCCACTCCTCTTCCTAGCCCCGATTGGCCGCGAACGTTCCGTAAGTGGGTAATGCCACCTGGAAGGCGAGACATAACAAGTATTGCATACCCGCATTTTGTTAGTTTGTTCCTTCCTGACACGAGGGCACTCTAGGACTCTACGCAAGTGCAATGATCTCTGATCATCACCGTTACAAAAAGTCGTGATTGAGACGGTATATGAACAAATGAAATAAATGTATTAAATTCAGGATAAAACACAAATCCGCCGCATACAGAGACACACACACACACACCGGATGACGCCGCTGTTGTGACAATCGTAAATTGTAAACACCTGACGAGATACTTAACAAAAAATGATCTACAAAAGTCAGATCGTATTTACATTGTAATAAAAGCACATGTACAAGTGGAAAACAGTACTTTCCATGGCAAACAAAAAATTGTCTAAGGACGAGTCGTTGCAGTGCCTCAAAAACTGCAAAAATTGTACTCATGCAGAGTACAACAGGCGCGCGTTGTCTGTCACAGGGCAAATACTTTTTGTTAGCAGCTTTGAGCACATACAGTGATGGTAATGAATACTCGTGCTAGCTATTATTTGACGTACAAGCCAGTTATATGCTGAAATATGTAGAGGAAAGCATTTAGGAAAAAAACGTCACGATGGTTCAGGTGTACCATTATTATTCGGCGGATACGGGCGCCGTTGTAATAATATACTATGAAAAAAAAAATATATATATATATATATGTATGTATATATATATATATATACATACATATATATATATATATATTTTAGTCCTCTGCTCGTTGTCGGTGACTTCAACACGCGTTTGGACCATCCGACAGCAGAACGCACACTTGCCCTCCAAGATGCTCTGTCGGACTTCAATTGTTGGATCGTGAACCCTCCCACGGACCCAACCTTCATAGGGCACTCCGGACAATCGACGATTGATCTCTTTGCAGTAAATGTGAGCCGAGACAAGGTCATGTACTTGGGGTGTAACCACTCCATGAAGGAAGGCGCTCAACTGAAGCAGCATATACCTGTCGCCATTGATCTCCGGACCAACTGCGCGCCCGTTTGCTCAGGAAGGCGAAAGCCACTGTCTCGCATCTTAGATGTCAACACTCTGCTATCACATGCTCATAGAGTTCTACCGGTACCCGGGGTCATCGAGGTGGATGACTACGCGAGACGCCTCACCGAGGTGCTCCAAAAGTCTACATCGAAGACCCGCAGCCGCAGAGGTAGGCCATGGTTCAACAGGCAATGTAGACTGATTCGGGGTATCCATAACCTCATCAGATTCCTTGCCTCGTTGCACCCTGTCGCTAAGCCCCTAGCCAACGCTTTCCGAACAATTCGAAAGAAGACGTATGTGCGAGAGCGGAAGAAATACATCGAACAGCAGGAGGCACTGATGATACAGGAAGCCGAACGACGTCCGTACAAGTGGATAGCGCGTACCGGCAGAACCTCATGTTCTATCAGCCCATCGGCCTTAACAGATCACTTCGCGCGAATGTTCTCGTCACGATGTACCATCCCACGAGAAGTGCCGTCGGTAACCTCAGCCTGGGACGAGAAAACCACGTGGGAGCGTACGCTCCTCGGCGCCGACTTCACCGTGGGGGAGGTTCTGAGTGCCCTGCAAGGGCTCCAGTCGAGGAAAGCCCCAGGCCCAGACCTCGTGTGCAACGAGCACCTGAAGCAAGCACTGATTCTGGCCCCATCTTGGACAGCATTGTTTAACGAATGCCTTCGTACCGGCTCCATCCCAGATAATTGGCGCGAGGCGCTTCTGCTGGTCATCCCAAAAGGTAAGGGTGACCCATCTCTTCCTTCGTCCTGGAGAGGTATCGCCAAGAAAAGCGCCTGCTACAAGTTGCTAGCATCCCTCATCACTACACGACTGAGCGACTTCCTTGAGAGCGTGGGCGCCATTCCCACAGAGCAGCACGGATTTCGCGCGGGGCTCTCAACCATGACGGCCTGCAGGGAATTACTACGGGACATTAAGGAGATGACAACCAGACCGCGAAAATTTGTGTACGCTGTATTTGTGGATTTCCGGTCGGCTTTTGATTCTGCGCCGCGTGACACTATCCTAACCTTCCTGGCAGAACTCGGTGTCCCACGAAATATTCTCGGAGTACTGGCCGCCATTATGCAAGAGAACAAAATCACGATAGAAGACGGGGTCGCGGAACTCCCAGCGTTCGCGCAGACAACAGGTCTGGCCCAGGGGGACAATCTAAGTCCGCTTCTGTTTTCGGTCCTTCTAAAAGACCTTCCGACTAAAATAAGAGGCGAGAGAGAGATGGTGAAGGTTCTCCTTTACGCTGACGATCTCGTGATCTTTGGGGAGAGCCGCTTTCAAGTCCAGCAAGCAATCGCAAGACTGAACTCCGTGATCCCTTCGCTAGGACTCACGATAAACGAGAACAAAACGGAGGCAATTAAGTTTAGACGAGGGGGCCGATTGGCGGCTCAAGACACTCTATTTCTGGCAGGCGCACCAGTACGCTATGTTGAGCATTTCCAATATCTCGGTGTTAGGATTACCCCGAGTGCTAGATCTTTCACGCATCATGTTAATGAAAAATGTAGGAAAGCGCTCACAACCCTCGCCACTATCCAAAAACCTCAGCTCCTCTCACTGAAAACAGCGCTCCGACTTTTCGATATGAAGATCGCCCCGGTGGCATCATATGGAATTGAGGTGATCTGGGAAGACCTCACTATTGATAACCTCGACGCGTTCAACCGACTCAAAGCAAGCTTCCTTAAGCGTGCCCTTGGTCTCCATCGAAGCGCCCGCAACAGACTAGTGTATCGGCTGGCGGATACCCCACTGTTCATGGAAGAGCTGCAGCGTCGTTTCAAACTAGAGAAGACTGCCGCATACGAAGAATGTGTACGGCGATGGGAGAGCAAGACCTCAGATATCGACCCGACCTTCTTCACCACAGGTGCCATGATGAACCAGGCGTGGAAGGATGCAAACCGAAGTAACAGGCACGTCGTGACCCGTTTTGCCATCCACGGTTTCCACCATGAGCTGTGCCAACAGACGGGGTTCCACGACCCATCCCTAACTTGTGTGTGCCGCAGGTGTGGAGAAGCGTGTTCAAGATACCACGCGTCAGTGTGTAATTATGTGCGCTCTTTAAATGAACTTGCATCGCCGCGCATCTGCTAGTCCGAATTGTGTAAACTGTGTAAATTTTTGAACCAAAGTGACATGCGATGATCTCTTAAAATTATGATCTTATGTTCGACCAAATGAGAACGCCTGCACCGGCAGGCATGTTTTATACGTATATTTACATATATTATTGTGTACTGTTTTGTACATATGCCTTATAAAGGTGAATAAATGTTTGTATGTATATATATATATATATATGTATATATATATATATATATATATATATATATATATATATATATATATATATATATATATATATATATATATATATATATATATATATATATGTATATATATATATTCGTCTATACAAGATCTGCAGTTCGTAGCACTACTTGCCTGACTACTGATGGTCTGGATTTGGGGTCGTTCCGAGACGAGAAGAGGCTGCTCGACGTAAGGCGGTGCGAACGGCCCGTACTTGAGGGCGGCGTCGAAGCCCGAGATGGCCGTCGAGCCGATGTAGACATCGTTGGGGTTCTTCGACTCGGTGCCGAGCTCGTCGGTCGTCACGTCGGCGCGATAGCCGTTCTCGTCGGCGACGTACCTCACGACACGCACCCGGCCATCGCCGAGGTTGATCGAGTACTCGCCCTCAACGCGGCCAGTTCCGTCTCCCTTCTCGACGTGACCGTGCGAACCGTTCGTGTCGTCCAGCTTGTAGCCAAACTCGTAGGGCCTCGGTCCCTCGGCGGAGACTGTCGCCGCCTTGTAGAGGTCGGGCCGAGGTCGCTCTGACCCGCCGTCCTCGGGCTTCGGTTTGAAGCTGCTGGACGACCGCGGCTCAACCTGGCACGAAGCCGCGCCGATGAGCGCTACGAGCAGAAATGCCTGGAACGATCACGGCAAAAGCATGCGCACGAACAGTGATAGCGGAGTATAGTGTAGAGGGGCAAGTGTTGTTTGGGTAATGGTAAATAGATAGTGTACTGGAATAGTTCAAGCCGTCTAAGAGTTCGTAACCGACACACAGGCCTAAGCCTGTCTGTGTCTGCACAGTAAGTTCATGTGTTTTTCTTTGGTTCGTTCATTTTCCTTTCGAAGAAAAGCAGAGTCTTGTGAGGCAAATGTTTTTTTATTCGAGTTTTGTTGTGAGCTAACAGAAAAGCGAGAAAACCATGAGACCCAAAAACGTTGTCTCATCGCAACAGAACGAAGCTCGTCTAACAATGGCTTACAGTGCCATAACGATAATCTGTCTGTATGTGGATGTACGTACGACGGTCTAAGCAAGAGTCGAATTGCCGCCATGCAGTAGCAACGTAACGTCTATCTAAGACTTGTCTTCAAATCAAACCATTGCTAGATTTACAACTATGTATAGTTACTCTGTTGTACGAACACTGTGCCTAGATTGCGCTCGAAAGTCGTACTCTGCTAAGGCCAACAACAAATGATTAAGTAAAAATTATACGGGTGAGGACGGATACGACTTATGTAACACTTGCTGCGTCTAATAGTCAATAGCAACGCAGCGTGTGGGTTGCAATCGTACCTTCATCGTGGCGGCGGTGGTGGGACACTGGAGAAGGTGGCAGCTACCGTTGTTAACGTCCGTTTATATACCGGATCGATTGGCCGGATCGATTGGCCGACTCGGAGTGGAATGGAGTAATCGCAATGGATCGATTAGCGCCTCTCCTGCTTAGTCAGGATGAAACTGAGGGGGCACACCGGGGGGTTGTCTCGAACCACGCTCTGGCACAAAAACAGCAACTGGCTACAACAACAGCCGTAGCAACATCGATCCGCACGTAATGCATCTGTGTTGTTGTTGTCGTTGCTCTTGCTGTTGCACAACCGCTTGAATCCCTCGCTGGGGATCGCACACCATGCAACAGGCGCCCAGCGGCTTCCAAGTATGCAGGTAACGCTGCTGCTGCCCTGTGCTGCTCTCTGCCAACTAGTACTCTTGATGATATTCTTCTGCCAGATTTTCCCATTCATCGATCGGTTCAATCGTTGTTGTCGTTGTTGTTGTTGTTATCAGTCATGCTACCGTTCTACTGATGCAGCTCTTCCACTGTACGCGTTAAGGTGTCTGGTCGACTTTGTTGTTGTTGTTATCAGTCATGCTACCGTTCTACTGATGCAGCTCTTCCACTGTACACGTTAAGGTGTCTGATCGACGTTGTTGTTGTTGGTGTCGTTTTTGTTGTTGTTGTTTTTGTTGTTGTTGTTTTTGTTGTTGTTGTTGTTGTGTTGTTGTTGTTGTTGTTGTTGTTGTTGTTGTTGTTGTTGTTGTTGTTGTTGTGTTGTTGTTGTTGTTGTTGTTGTTGTTGTTGTTGTGTTGTTGTTGTTGTTGTGTTGTTGTTGTTGTTGTTGTTGTTGTTGTTGTTGTTGTTGTTGTTGTTGTTGTTGTTGTTGTTGTTGTTGTTGTTGTTGTTGTTGTTGTTGTTGTTGTTGTTGTTGTTGTTGTTGTTGTGTGTTGTTGTTGTTGTGTTGTTGTTGTTGTTGTTGTTGTTGTTGTTGTTGTTGTGTTGTTGTTGTTATTATTATTATTGTTGTTGTTGTTGTTGTTGTTGTTGTTGTTGTTGCTTCAAACGGTGTCTTCATTCGCACTGAAAAGTATATCGCTATCGACATTTCCATGCTACGAAATCTCGTGTGCCTAGAAATTGACGGTGAAACAGCTATTTGCAATGAATTAAATCGCCTTTTGGTCGATTGGCACATCTGGAGCTCTCACCTCGTTCAAGATTAGGTTTCCGTATAGAGTAGCAGTGAGTACATTTTTAATAAGACCAGATATTAATAAAACAACCTCCTAAAGGTTTTTTTCAATTTCATTTGTCATTCTAAGAATAGACATTAAAATAACTGCGCATTTAATGTACAAAGTTAGCGGTAAAGCACTCTAAGAACACTATTTTTGACATCTAGCCTTGCAATTGATGTGGTCAGTAAGAAAATATGAGTTCAGGGGGTTACAAGTATGCCAATGTTTCTTGTGGACGTTGCCTATTTTTGCGTTGGCTATCCAAGAAATGTTTCTGTTGTGTTTTTTTTCATCGCATTTATTTCACTCATATTAGGTATGCATATAACATAATTATGCAGATTATACAATTATACATTCAGCTGCTCGCGGCATGTTATTCGAGAGAGGCAGTGCAGTGATCTCTCCGCAAGGGCCAGGTAAACAGACGCATGAAACTTCGTACACACCTGAGAGCACAGTCGACAGACGCACTCTGTGTACTCTTCGTGGAAGCTCGTATTCGAACAAACCAGGTGATGATAGCCATGAACTGTGTATCTGGTATAGACGTGGCGATTGTCACATGCAAGACCAGACCAGAGGTAAGAAGCCCTGAAAATATCCAGGTCTCCGACCTCCCGTCGGACTTGTTCAACTTTATTTTCCCATTCCAAGATAAAGCTCTCGAATGGTACTGTACGCAGCGTCTTCAACCTCAATCGCATTATCTCAACAACTGGTGCACAGCCTGACATTAGGTACACAAAGCGGCTTCTTGCCCGCATTGACAGGCAAAGTACTCGCTTCATGTACATTGTAAAACACCTTTCAAGCAAACCAAAGTTTGCCCGAGTGAGGTGTTCCCATACTCTGTCAAGACCATAGATCAGCGCTGGAACAATCCTGAGGTAGAAAAGAGCCACTGCCGTCGGGGCGGACAGTCGCCGGACATCGCCTACCTCTTCATAGAGAGAAATTAGGGCTGTGCGCGCTGTCTCGACGATGTGAGCAGTGATCTTCTCGACGATGTGAGTTCTGTTGTGCTTTGCCGTGCTGTAAGCAAAAAGTACAACACACCTGACCTGCGAAGGCTCACACGGTTCGCGCGTAGACGGAAGATCGTATTACACAGTGAAAGCAAACAAAATGAGGAAGAAGACGATATCAACAAAAAAGATTATCACAAAAGTTGACACAAAGCGTTAAAGCAGCCTGCGACACAGCAAATATACACAGAGAATAAATACAGATGAATGTTGTAGAACGCTGAATCACTGACATCATTATATTTTAAATCAGGCGAAAACGACTTTCGACTCGAGACAGATAGTATATTTTAAACCGACAGTTTGTGAAAAGCACAGAAATTATAAAGGAGTTCACACAACACAAAATTTATCATGGACTTGCAATTATCTCTCAGGGCATAAGCCTACCCCACCTCGTCAGTGATCTACATGAATGGTATAACGACCCAGGTTAACCTCGTTATCATTCTACGCCACACAGGCTGTAACGGAACACGCCCCATTTCAAGCACACATGATGAGGATAGGCAAGTCCCACTCAGGCATCTGTGTTATATGCACAACTGGGGTACCTGACGACGTGGATCACACGGTCGCAGGATGCCCAAGACTCTCGAACCTCCGGCAGACTTCCAAATATGTACTAGCTGGAGTTGACACAAAAACAGTCGTAACATCGATGTTGACGTCAAGCCAATCATGGAGAGAAGGGGCGTCATACCTGAACCGGATCATCAAAGAAAAAAACTCGCCTGGAAAATAAAGACGCGTTTTTCTCGCTAGAAGAGATTGCAAGAGGTCCTTACAGGCCTCGGAGGCCATGTCGGACATGTAGAGCGTACGACTCTCCCCCAGGGCCGCGCTTCTTCAAGCCCGGACACTGACATCTGCGCTGGGTGTGCATAAAGCATTTTTCCCGAACCTCAAAAAAACAAAACCATAAAAAGAGGCCCACCCATATGGGGTGTGGTTATCGTCGCCAGAACGACAAAATGCTCACACTTAGACATAGTGCCGGAACTAGAAGAATATGACCTGGTATGCATATACTGTCCACCAGATAGACAGTCCACTGATACGATATTGAGAAATGAGGTATTGTATTGATTTAATTGAGCTTATTGTAATAGGAGCCGACGTAATCTGCAACCCATTAAAAGGCAATGCACGAAGCACAGCTGTTATACCAGAATTACAAATTGGAAACAACGAAAATGAAATTACATACGACAGCTGAAACAGAAGGAGTGCGGTCGACGTCATACTGACCTCAGCGCAGCAGCCACAATCAATAGTTAGCGAGTTGCATTCAATGCCCTTAGCGCATCGAAAACGCTATAAATTTACGTTCAGTTTGCACCGAACCAACTGGACCAATGCACGCTCAGTACCGTCATCGTCAGCCGCCCACTAAACTCCATTACAGGTATTACAACAAGCACGTCAACTTATTCAGCCAACAAACAATATCAATATCACTAAAAAAGCTATCTAGTGAGCTATTCAAATTTCATGCGCATGGAACCCTTTACGCAAGCCCTCTGAGCATAAAGTACGGTTTGGTAAAAAAAAATGCAAAGCCATAAAACGCACTATATGTAGTCACACGGATGGACTTAGAGCGGAGGGACTACTACGACTCGCTGCCATGGAATACAAATTTAAAAATGATTAAATATGAAAAGAAGCAAGCATTTTTTGTCATTTAGCGTGTGGCGCGCGTACAATAAAGTGCTGCAAAACCATGGATACTTCTTTCAAAGCGACAAACTCCACCATGTTTTTAAAAATAATTTTAATGCTTGGATACTTCATTTTACGCGCTCATGCGGTGGTGGTCTCATTCTGCCTCCAATGAAGAATACCTGTCATTATCGAGCATTTACAGGGGTAGAGGTCGCAGGAGTTATATGCATATTATATACACAGTGTGATCAAATCCTGAGAAAATGGTCAATTTGCGGGCTTCGACCAAATTGTGTATAAGAATATTAAAACAAATTTTAATACTCTGTTCCCGCCACCAACGAAGCTGTATAACGCTTGCCTACGCAGTGGTAAACTACGGGAAGAACAACATAGATTCCTAACAGGATGATCTACGTCGAATGCCGTTGCTATTCTTTTAGACCACGCCAATATCAAAAAGAGATGTCATGTGCCGCTTTTATCGATTTAAAACTGCAGTCGACTGCGTTAGAAGAGATAAACTCCTTGAAGTACTTAAAACCCGATTTTCTGTAGAGGAAACTATATATAATCCGATACGCGGCATGCTGCAAGTGAACTTAATTACTCTTAAGAACGGGGCTCATTATGTCAACAGGCCAGTAGCACAGAGAACAAGGAGTCGTTCTGGGTGACTCCACAAACCCGTTCTTCTCCATACTGTATATTGCTGGCTTATGTATATTGTAAAATCGATGGATGCATTTTATGCCGACGACTTAGTAGTAGCTGTAAAGACTCAAAACCACTTGCAGTTTTATCTACGAGAAGCCTCCGACTGGTGCCAAGAGAACAACTGACAATCAACGTCGCCAAAACAAATGTGCTACGATTTAGTCGAGGCGGATCACTCGCCGCACACGACTGGTGCATTAAGATTAGGGAGAGTACATATTGAACTTGTCATTCACTTTTGCTATCTAAGAATAACAGTGACCCCGCGGCTTTCATTCCGCAGCCATATAGAATAAATGCGTAGCAAGGCCATCGCGTCAATGATTCTAGTGGAAGACGCAACTGACATAGAACTAAACTTATTTATACTGTCTTCACGCCATTACCACTTATTTTAAAATGCCATGCTTAAGACATAGATAAGATAAAATTTTACTTCGTAAATCGCACGTTGGGCTTACCAAAAACTGCATTGGCGACAATTGTACTCGAACTATGCTACGAGCGCACATTAGTAGAATATTTAGTACTGAACAAGATACCCTTCAGCACACTTAAAATATATCTTAAAAGCTTACAGTGAATTAAGAGAATTATTTAAAATTGACGAGTGTGTATTTCTTTATAATTTATTTAATCAACATATTAGTGGGAACATCAATTGTTCCTCGGGATCTCAGAGAGCCTTACGGCGGAAGAAAGGGACTTTTCGACTGACGCCGCGTTCTCGTGCTGAATTTCAATCGACACGCGCTGCATGTCCAGAACGAGGATACTTTGCAACCGCGTTCAGTCGTTTTCCAAGTTTTTTTTTAAATTATGGCGTTCTCCGGCCCATGGATCTATATGATACAGCTAAACGATAAACTAGGGTCTAAGCTCTCTCTAATTGTTTGCCAATTTGCGGTTCTGCGTAAGACAAGCATAGGCATTAGCTTTCTGGCTAGTTTGAGCGACGTAGCTCCTGGCTCGTGTACACGACACGGTGACGTCCCATACAGTAGGCGACCTCTCTCCCAAGGCGTTAGTGTTTTACCGTCCGGTCGTAACTCACTATTACTACGCTAAAGCCGAGTCGCTCTTTCACGGCTGGTACCTGCGCACTTTTTCAACGTTTCACGCCACACGACATCGTTTATTGCATAGTGTCGTGGCCGGCGGCTGACGCTGTATCGGTACGATTAAGCGTGACCGCCTTACGTTGTTACGGGGAACCGACACCGGTTGCAACGATGAGTGGTACAGAAGTGTGTTATTGTTGAGTATTGTACCTAGTTGCGGGGAGTGGGGGAAAAGACCTGCAGCCACTTGCCACTCATCAGATCGCAGCAAGCTTTGGTTCCGAAAGCATAGGTCTGTTCTGTCGGCCATCCATAAAGTAGTGGCAAAGGCCGAAATTATTAAGGAGTTGACCCGGAAGACCAGGGATTTGTTCCTGGTGGTGCTCCTGAATGTAAAAAATGCGTTCAACGGTATCCCCTGGAAAGTGGTTCTGGAGACGCTCCAACAAAAAACGTCCCTCCGTATCTGGTACGGTTAGTTTCCGATTACCTGAAGAATAGGACGGTCGAAAAGGGGCGCACCAAGGTGGAGATGACTGCCGGAGTGCCGCAGGGTTCAATAATTGGACCACTCTTCTGGATTCTGGCATACGATGACGTCCTAAACATTCAGCATCTTCCACCGGGAGTAGAATTACTCGCCTACGCGGATGATCTTGCTGTGACCGTCAGAGCCAGGACCAAGATGGAGCTAGAGACATACGCCAATATTGCGCTAGCAGATATCGATAGATGGATGAGAGGTGCCGGCCTAACGCTCGCCCCTCAGAAGAGTGAGGCAATTCTACTCATCGGGGGAAAAAAAATGCAGCCCTTTGAGGCTTACGCTGTCCGGCGAAAACATTAGGCTAAAGGACACGGCAAGATACCTAGGTATACATCTGGACCGGGGACTGCGGGGAACCCCTCATGTGAGGATAGCGGCCGCGAAGGCGCAAAAGGCGGCTAATGACATTACCCGCCTGTTGCCCAACACGCACTGCCCCAGAGATAGCCAACGGAGACTACTAATGTCTGTGTCCAAGTCCATCCCCGGGGGTCGTCTTACTTACCATTTGACCCAGGTTTTCACGGGTCATGGCGATTTCCAGGTGTATCTAAACCGGATAGGAACAGTTGACTCAACAGAATGTTTGTATTGCGACGAGGTGGACTTTCCGGAACATACGATTTTGAGATGCGCCGCATGGACCGAAACCAGACAAGGCATGCCCAGAAAGCACACTCTGGGAGAGCTAGTCGCACACATGCTTACGTCGGTCAACAACTGGGACGCGGCTGCAAAGCCTATTCAACGTATTATGAAGGCCAAGGAAGATGCCGGAAGAAGAAGACTAGTGGAAAGCATAAGAGAGTCGCTTGCACTGTGTAGGGCAGACTGTCGTGCATATATGTAGGGTTTTAGTGGGTATTGCCTTAAGCCTACGGCTCGACTCTTGCAAAGCGCCAAGGCTTGGTGGTGAGACTTGTTGTTTGGTGGCTGAGTCCCACACTGTCTAAGTGTGAGCATGTTCTGGGGACAGCCAATCCCTGTATGCTTTTGCTCCGTCGTACGTAAATGTATTTTAAACCCTTGACCCCCTCAAAAAAAGATCGCAGCAAGCTCGTAGTCTAGCCTTAATAAGCGGAGTTTGTGCCTAAGAAAGAAGTCTGTTTCTGCTCCACGACAATGCGGTCGAAATATCCTTGCAATGGAGACACCGATAGAGACTTATATCGCTAGATTTCAAATTCGTCTAGGCCCCGACGCGAAGCCCGTTTGATCACCTCCGATGCAACTTCCAGGCCAATGGAAGCAATTACATGTTTGTGGAATATCTGTGGTTAAGCCCAAGTAGCCCGACAGGGCCAGATATTTAGCTGTGCAAACACTCAGGCCACCTGCGCTGGCGGCCAGCGTAGCTCGCGCCCATGCATTGTCTACTAGCCGCACATTGAGAAAGTACCTAAGTGTCGTTCAGAGCAGCTGGCCGAGAACGTAAAGTAAGTCACGTCCTTTCTTGTACGTGGGAGAACATCGTAGAAGGCCATTTAAGTGAGACGTTGAGAGGCTTTGCCGTAGAAGGTATAGGCCTGGGTGTGCGTCTAAATGTTTTAATTTACTGCACCACCGTTTGGTATATGTGCGATTCTACTGGAGGGCGTCCAGAACACTGCTGCGTCAGTTAATGGTGCACCCGGCAATTCGACGTCTTTCTTTGTTAACCGCTTGATATTGGGTAGTCAATAGATGATATCGTACTGCGGCGGCCGTCTCCTTTCTGTCGTCGTGCGATAGGACAAGGAGCTCACATAGGAGAGGGCAGCGGGCAAATCACGTGCAACTAGTGCATCGTTTAAGTACCACGGTCGTTATTTTGACTGCAATTGTGTCTGAAGCTCATATACACCAATGCAGAAAAGGGCAGGCCCTAACGGGTTACCTTGCTGCAGTCCGCATTTTGACAGTGTAGTGTGAACAATTGTACTGTACTACCCACTTATGGTGAATAAATCTAAAAAAGTGTAGTAACGTGACGCTGTGTAACTCCGACAAAGCGGGCAAAGGCAAGCTGATACTGCTGAAGTCGATCGCGGTAATTTATCTGTTGTGAATTTAATTGATTTTGTAGTCATTGTTGTTTTGCAATGTTTGTTGTACTCTTGGTACAAAAAAAAAACGTTTTTATTGGCGTACGTGATTTGGGTATCTAAGTAACTTTTTTTTTTTTTTTTTTCATTGGTACGCATCAGTGTATAAAGAATTGACAACGGCACTTGTTGCTCTCCTTTGCGGCTGTGCTTATATACGTTGAAGCTATTGTTGTTGTTGGTGGTGGTGATGTTGATGGTATTATTCACCCTATCTAGCTTAACCTCAACCTTGATAATCTCGGCAGAAATTAGATATACAATGTTATTGCTATTCTCACGGTAAATTATTCCAGTGATATAAGAAGCTAGTTCAGGAGACGTTATCTGCATATATATATTTATATATATATATTACTTTTTCTTTAAATAGTATCTGTCATTTGGGTACTAACGACGCAAACTGTAACCGACTCATTAGCCCCTTTGATGGTGGGTGCAGATGCAGACCAAGCAAGTCATGCTTCTAGGTTAGCAGAGGCTAAGAAATGCAGAAAATACTCTGGCGTTGGTTATCCGCACCAATTTTGTCCGTTGGCTTTCGATACAATGGGACGAAAACACGTCTTGTTTAGAAGCTAGGTGCGAAATCTACCTTTGTGGTAGAACCGTTTAACGCATGTTCGATGCAAAATTCTGCATAAATGACAACAGACGCAAGCTAGCGAAAGGTGAATAGCTCAGTTCAGTTCAGACATGGTTTATTCACGGAACTGCATACACTTACATGCTCGTCATGAAAAGTGGTACAAAGGTTTTGGGATGAAATAAAAATGAAGATATTAGAAACAGAAATAAATACCTAAACTGTCTATCAAGTTATAGCTCAGTGTGCTCCTTTGCCTTGTGTGTCAGTATCACCAGTAATAATGTTTAAGTATTTATTTCTGTTTTTAATATCTTCATTTTTATTTCATCCCAAAACCTTTGTACCACTTTTCATGACGAGAACATAAGCATGTAAGTGTATGCAGTTCCGTGAATAAACCATGTCTGAACTTAATTGAGCTATTTGCCTTTCGAGAAGTAAATTAAACCACACGACTGTAATTGCAGAACAATCAAGGCTCTGCAAGATTTGAAGAATGAAATGGCGAACGCAACTGAATGCCGCGGTGAGAAAGACGAGAAAGACGAGAAAAGACGAGAAAGACGCCTAGACAGGCGTTTGTCCATTCAACTGAGTCGGTCACAAACTGCCATAGGTGCGCGAGTGCCAGGCTAGTGAACCGACCGTGACAAAATCCAAATTGATTAGGAGACAGAAAGCTGCAGGATTCGAGTAAGTGTTCCAGCTGCAAGAGAACAAGCTTCTCGAATAGCTTTCAAATGCAGTCAACCAGGCTGACAGACTTTCAAGTTTCTCAACGTCGCCTTTCTTTTTGTAAATAGGAGCCTTAAGGGCGGTTGGAAACACTCTAGATGCGAGTGAAAATTTCGCTATGTGCGTAAGAAGACCAGCAATGTATGGGGTACCAAGTTAGAAGTTGAGCAGGAAGTTCCGTTGCACCGCAGCTCTAGCTCCGTTTCTGCTTAAATAATATTGAGGCCACCTCAGTTATCGTTACAGCGCGAAAGCTGAAGGAAATGCCCTTATAGCGCCAAAGTTCCTTAATCGATGTCTTATATCGTCCTTAAAACTCAATTAAGAGACCGCCGCCAAACCGACACGAAGTAGCGGTTAAATTCATCGGCTATTAGAACAGGATCTGTGGAAGTTTTTCCAGAGGAGGTGATGAGAGCAGAAGGAACTCGGCCGACCCCTTATGTTTACCACAGAACTTTTTCATAAACTGCCAGAGACGGCGAGCATCTCCACGGGTATCACACCGCTCCTTGTAAAACGCTGAACGAGCAATACGAAAAGCAGTTGTGTACCTTATCCGGCTAACCAGATAAGCATGTTTACTTTCTGGGGAATTCATCTTTCTGTGCCTAATGTACATTTTTAGGCGACGCAATCCTGGCGAGAAGACAAACGTGTCACCTTTTGACGAATCCGTACGCTCCATGAAATGTGGAACAAATAATGTGTTATAAATACCAGGTTAGGGAAAGTCGTAAAAAGTCCATATGTTGTTATGTCTTACGTTAAAGCTTTCGCGTGCAGAGCCATTTGTTGCCAATACGACCAAAATTTGACGCCCAAAAGACAATTTTCAGGCAATAGCAAATTTAATGTCCATCATTTTCGTACGAAGATATGGTGCTGCGCTATATAGTTGCGGAGTAACTAAACAGTTTCGGCAGCCATAGCTGTAATGTCTTACGTTGAAGCTTTCACGTCCAGAACCGTAAAAAATTGCCATTACGTTTCCGCCTCTTCCTTCAAATAGGAAAAAAAGAATTTCTTGCCGAGTTCTATCAAATCTCAAATTATGTACCTAACTTTCTCATACACCCTGTACAAGTGTGCAGGCTTTTACTTTGGATATTGCAGGCGTCTAAGCGCAAATGTGTGGTCGTAATGACAAATTTTACGATTCAGCACATAAAGCTTCAACGTAAGACATAACAACATATAGACTTTTTATGACTTTCCATAACCTGGCTATTCGCCTTTCGCTAGCTTGCGTCTGGCGTCATTTAGGTGCAGTATACAGAATTCGACCTACCGAACACGCCGCTATGATTGGTTCCTTCATGCGTTGACTGGTTCCACCGCAAACGTAGATTTTGCACAACTATGTAGGAGAAGAAAAAACAGAATATTTTCGTTTATAAATTTCATCTTCACTCCTAAACAAGACGTTTCCGCCTTCTCCTTTCATTGAAAGAATATTTTCTTGCCGAATTCCACCAAACCGTGAAATAAATATATATATATATATATTCTTTTTTTATGGAGGAGGGTTAAATACTTTTACGTACTACGAGTAGAAAATGAGAAGATCCCACTTTCCATTCGAGCAGTGTGGGACTCGACCCCAGCGGATGGGTGTTAGCCCGCTGAGACCCATACCCACTAAACGCACCTCCCCCCTTAAGCTTCACTCTCTGATGACCCAGATCTCCATAGAACAGTACTATGGGCCATCAAGAGAAGTGGCGAGTGCCACTCGGATCATTTGGCCGGGGTCACTCACGGGTTTCCCCAACGTTCGACGTGGGTTGTACTAACACCTGCGAAGCCGCATCATTCGGACTAACATGATTTTCTAGTGATCTGAACGGAAATCTTGCTCTCCTGAGCTTTCCCAGGGTTCGTTTCTCTTTCATTACCTCCGTAGCCATAGCTGCTCCTAGCTTCCACCCAGAAGTCGTGCCGCATATGTAGTCTACGAACTCCTTAAGGGTTCCTCTGAGAGGATCTGGAATATTTGCTCCTCGTCCGTCTCCCTCATTGGTCCATTTGTTCCTGAGTTTTGCAATTGCTGTGGCTCTAGCCTGTTCCAGTGCCTGGCACTTTAGAAGAGTGTGGGTCGAGTCATCCTCCGTTCTCTCTTGGCAATAAACGCAGCTCGATGAGGGAGATTTTCCGATTCGAACGAGGTATGTCTGAAAGTCCCCATGTCCCGTAAGGATCGGCGTGAGATAATGGTTTAGTTCTCCCTGCGTGAGATAATGGTTTAGAAATAAATATATACGGTTATGGAAGACCCCGCATATATATATTTTTTTTAATTTATATATATATTTTTTTGTTGAGGGAAAGTTCGTGTCGTTTATGTATTCGCTCGTTTTGAAGGCTTGCACCACCCTCCTTGGCAGCATCAGCACGGGATAGGGTGCTACGTTTATGATAGAGCGGCCATTACTGCAGCCGGTGGGCTTTGCTTTACCCCAAAAAATGAGTTGCTTGTTGAAAAGGCGGAGAAATCGTAGCTCTAATAGTGCAAATAATAAGTATTTTGCTGTATGGGATCCGAATAGATTTCAACCTGGCTGTAGCTGGTCGAAACACCTCCACCATCTTCGGGGACGAGTTAACTAAAGTATATCGTTTCTTCTAAGCTCTGTAAGTGGGCCCCTCACAAACAAAGTAACGCCAACGCATGCGCATTCTTATTTATCTCCTTCGTCGCCACCGCCAAGCTCGGTTTATGAATCCTTTGGTCACCTTCGAGGGAAAATTGGTCTTCTATGAGAATGTAACCAGGTAAAATATCATCCTAAATATAGCCCTCTCAGTCCAGTCCGTGAGTGCAGCAGTTCCCAGAGTCAACCCAAGTGAAACGTTCACTCAAATAAGATTATGCTGTGTTGCAGGTGAGATATCGAAAGGCACTGCTTGCCTTGAGCTTTTGAGGAGGAACCAGCTGATCAACATAGATCTCTACTGCCAACAACTCCAACGAGTTCAAGAAAAAATGACCCAGACGCGTCTAAACAGAAAAGATGTCATCTTCAATGTATACGACCTGGGCTGGAAACTTGCAAAGCCTTTACGAATGAAAGATCAAAAAGCTGGTTCATCGTAGGCTAATGTTACTGATATTTAAGTAAATCGTCTTTGGTGAACTGAGGATTAACACCGGCGATTCACCCCAGAACGCTGACGTACCCTCGCAATGGGATATTTATACTTCGCAAACCATCTTCAGCATTTTTGCAATTGCCACCTGTTTTTGACACGTTCTTTGACACGGATTGTTAGTTTTCTTTGCGCTGTGATATGCGCATGTGCTCTCGGAAAGGATTGCCTTATTTCATTATATATCTTTAGTAGACTGACAGTCTTCAATGCAGCCGGGTCATCCTGACATTGAAATATAATCTCGGGAGATAGATCTTTGGAAGATATTCTTCAGCTTGCGCGCTTTCAAATTAGCGACACTTCGCCGAACAGGTGTTCGCGATGCGGCTTTCTCTTTGGTCACTTTCCTGGCTGCAGCTATGACGGCATTGTCCAGTCTTGTTGGAGTAGTAGACCAGTTTCCAACTTTTCTAGCAGGAACAGCTCCTTCACTGCCTGGCTCCGACGGATCGTCTTCCATATGAGATGCGTCTCCACTTTCGAGAGCCCTCTCTATTATACCTGCTAGCCTGCCCTTTCTCCGCTGGTTCGCCTTGGCAGCTGCTGACTCTCTTGAGGATGTTTTGGCTCTAAAGCGCTTTGCACCGCGCCTATGACCTTCTTTGCCTTTGCCATTAGTCCGTCTGCTAGCTGCACGACAGAGGAGCGGCGAGGTAGCACAAGATGATAGCAGGGAGTAGTCCGACCTGCCGCAGCAGACAGCGGGTAATCCTGGCCGAAATGTGTAAGATGAACAACTAGCCGTTGACAAGGCTAACGGCGATTCGGCGCGCTGTGTCGATTCATCGGCGCCTTGAGAGCAGACAACTGGCTGTGTTATGGAACCATCTTGCCGTACCTGATCGCCTTTTGAAGGCGTATCCAGTATAGTCAATGTAGTTTTTAGCTAGAAAAACAATCAACTTTGGTGGAGCCACTGGCTTCACACTTGACACTAGTGCGTAAATCCTTTGTTGTTAGCCCAATGTTTGTCACTCGAACTACACGCGATTTCACTCAAGACCGTTTAGCAGGCAAAGGAAAGATTATTGTTCTTCTTATTGTTCACAGCGATGCTTGTCGTTTTCGGTTCGTCATCGCCTGTATCGCTGTTTTATTCAGATATAGCGGGTGTTTGGCGTTTCCTGGTTGCAGTGTTGTTGTCGTTGTTGTTGTTGTTGAACATATATAGAATATGTTGTATATGCATCTCCGGACATTATCACCGACCCAACACCCAGTATGCTGATGTTGACCGACATGCTTTATAATTATATTTGGTGCAAATGAGGCCGCAAAATGTGCAGCGACGCTCATCAGAAGGGCTTTGAAACCCAGTCCGATGGCATAGTTTGTAGTTGAACACATAAACAAGGAAAGCGGGTGAGAACGTGACGGTGCTCGAGAGCAATTTCGTCTATGCATTGCCCAACATTGCCGGTGATTGGTAGAACGGTTCCGGCCCTCATCTTCTACTCCAAATCCCCACGGAATTCTCGCAGTGACGCCGTAGTCGGAAGTTGAAAGTTGTTCACCAGATCCTCGATGAACGGCGTCCTCTTCGACAGACTATAAGTTAGCCTGTTTCGTGTTTTTATAGGGAAGGCCCGTCACTCTCTTAAGGAACGTTGCTTTCGTCGTGTTGAGAACGCTAAGCTGCTCAGCTGATAAATGTTCCCAGATTTGTGTGATATTATATAATGCCACCGCGGCTAGCTTCAGATTGAACAGGTAGAGCTGTCTTCACTGAGAGCTTCTGTAAATAAGTAAACTCTGAAACAAATTTTGCAGAAGCACTACTTAAGCTAAGTCTTTCATTTCTCAAATCTGAACGGGCTTAGATTACCGCCCTGGAGATAGCCGGTAGTTTGCAGTAAAGGCCGGTTTTTGAATGTCATTACCTAGGATGACGGAGTTTGCTTTCAGGATAGCTACCAGTATTCGCAAAACTTGTGGGCCCACGCTCGCAGCGGCTAGCTTCTCCATGTTGATTTCCCTAGGGACAGTGTCAAAGCGGCCTTGCAGTCTAAACATACAGCGTACAATGCTTGGTGCTTGACGGTGACCAAATACTTGACGTCGTCTAAAAGCTTCTTAGATGCAGTCAATATCGAATGTTTTGCACGAAATCCATGCTGTTACCGAAAGATGATTCGTCGTGTCTCTAGATAGAAGCTAGGCCGGCGCGCTAGGAGACACGATAAAATATTATATTAATTCATTTATTAATCACCTTTGTTAGGTATATAGTCAAATATTATTCATAAAAACACGGTCACTGAGCCAGCCTGGCCAGTGATTCAACTCTGGAGCACTCCCGCGCGTGATATCTCCCACAAGCTCTCCCACACCTGTTACAGATACATTCTTCTGTCGGCTCATGATACCCTTGAGTTTTACAGAGAACATGGTGGAAGCCGTGCACTGCATAGCGTACTACCACACTGCGGTTAGTGCGATGTAGTTCCTTCCATGCATTGTTTGTCATTGCACCCGTACTAAAGAAGAAGACATGATAAAATATGTCACATTATTTCTTTTTAGACCTGTTAGATAACACCTTTTTTATGTAATGCTTTGCCAATGGGATGGACAGAGCGGGTTGCTTTTGCCATTAGAAACGACCTTGAGTAAGCATTCCGACCAGGTTGCAAAAATTGCACAATTTCCAAGCACTTATGGCACGCGCCCAAAAGATGCGATAGGAAGACTCCTTCATATGGGGCGAGGGTCATTCTATCTTGTATCATGCCGTAGACGCTAGTTAGCTGTGAACGCTCAAGTATATATATATATATAAACTGGAGCAAAAGCAGCTAATCGACCTCAAGGCCCGGCTGAATGTAATCTGGAGAGTCCGGCGACCGGCTCGTAGTAGCCAGGACCCTGCGGCTTTAGCCAAGACGGCCGTGAGGCTTGCTTGGTCCATTATCGACGCCGACTGCCCGAGGAGCTCGGACAGGTGTCTTTGCGGCAGCTCACTGTTTCAGGGGCTATGACCAGGCATTTTATGAGCAGGCGTCAGAAAGCCTCGAGCTGCACAAAGAAGAAACTCTGTCAGACTCGGTCATGTCACGCCTCGATGCCTTCCAGCAGGCGTCAAGTCGTGCCTTGCTTCTTTTGGCTGGCTGAGACAACGATGACATTAGTGGGAGCCCAGGCGTTGTAATCCTGTCGGTCACGCCAAGCTTACCCAGCGTAACTGGGGGGTAGTGTTTGAGAACGGCCTCGGGAAACCGGTGAATGTTGACGAGACACTCCACTGGTTTGAAACAGTTCGATAAAAGCTCAAAGATTATGCGGCCAATAAAGAATTCGCGTCTCTGAGCAAGTGAGTCAAGCGGGTCAATGAAAAACAAGATTTCAAGACGAATTATTCTGTAAGAGTTCTCAGTGGTTGGAGACGCACTGTCGCAAAGTTCAGCTTTCCCCTTCAGTTGTCTATACATTTTGCTGGGCCCTTGAGAAAAATAAGTACGCCGAGGAACTCTACTGCCTTTTTACCACTTTGCGCCCTGGCAGGAGATCCGTCAAGCCGGCCATGTCGAAGTCTCTAAGTTTGGTAATAGCTCCCGTCAGCGTGACAAGGTCCGCTCTCTTCCCCATGATGCCATCATTCAGACACAGTATGTAAAGAAGGCACCAGAGAGATTCTACCAACTCTTTTAGACACAGGCAAGAACGTGGCTGACTCAAAAGGTCACTCTGCATGATTCAGATATAATCGCCTCGCCCGGTAAGACCAGATGTGATATCTACATTATTTATGTATTAACCGCTCGTCTTTCTCAAACTTACTTACTGCTCTCCGGTTTAGGAGACCCAACTAGCTGAATACACTATATATAACTGTTGTCCGGACCACAAAACACGTTTATTAGGCGCCCTTTACTTCCACATTCTATGTTTGTTTAAACAGCATGCGGAGTAAAAAATACAAACCTCTAGATACATATACCTTCGATGCAACGGTTATGATACAGTGTCACATGCAGGACCAGACCAAATTCACGTCTGATTACATATATAGACTGTTCGCTTGGCGTATGGAAATATATATATATATATATATATATATATGGTTGGTGGCGGTGAATCCGAAGCACGCTATGCAGCCCATTTTGCGGCGATTAGCAAACTAAGAAATTATTCATCAGTCGGGTATCCCCACGAATTTTTCCCTCTCGCGTTTGAAACATTGGATGCTTCTGGTGTTCGGACCAAACAGCTGATCCGCAAAGTCGGCACTTTGTTAAATCTGTTAACCGGTAATAGCAGTGAATCGTCCTTTCTAAACAACGTCTGGAGATTGACATTCAACGTGGAAACGCGGCCTTCGTTCGGGGCATACTTCTAAAGTGGTCTCGGCCTGGCCTATCCGAAACGGACACGTGATAGTCACAATACACACCCGCTAGCCACATTGGCTTAGTAATCCTCCGTCATGTGTCTCACAAACATAATGTAATATGCGGAAACTAAATTTGCATATATATATATAGATATATTTTTTTTTTAAATTTATATAAGTAATAGCTTATAGTCAAGCCATCCGCGTGGGAAAAATAGCTCTCTGACAGGTATCGATTTGCTGGTCGCGTAAATGGCACAGGCATCTGAAGTCAGGGACACATTTTCGCAACCACTTATTTCATTGAAACTAATGATTTTGCATACTCCCATAATTCTAAGTGGTTCGACAATTATAAGTTCCACTATTGTCCCAAGCACCTATTGTATTTAATAAAGGAGACTTTGTTTTATATTAGTCTACAATGCATTTAATCTACTCAAATTGAGTATAATATACAGTTCAAAAATGTTTCTTCATACTTATCTTTTTCACGCTTCCGGCAAGAGAAGTAGTGCAACGATTTTTGGACCAGAGTTGTGCATTCCACTGCATGGTACTTGGCACGCCTCTGCAGGCACGACCGGCAGGTGCACAACTCGTACTCCTCGTGAAAGGCTGCGTTTGAACATACAAGAACCATGAACTCTGTACCTGATGTATACGTGGCGACTGTCACATGTAGGACCAGACCAAAGGTGCAAGGCATTGAAAACGTCCAAACCACCGACCTCCCGTCTGGCCTGTTCGACTTTAGCTTCCCACTCCAAAGGAAGCTTTAATGCACTTCAGAATATCAAAAATTATTATGTCGTGGCTTTGATCATGTGACCGCCTACATGACGTTTACCTCTTGAATGAACAAACCTGCAGTTGATTTCCTATTCTTATAAACGTACAAATTAAAATGCACTTTGGTAGCAGTTTGGCGAGATCAAGTATATATATATATATATATATATATATATATATAATTGATGATGTGATAGTTGATGAACTAGTCGTCGCAGCGTCGTTTTACGTCAATTGAGGATGTTCGGTATGCGGTTGGATAATTTTCAAAGAGCTCGAATGCCGGCCTGGATTTTATCAGGACACCTTTCCTGCTCGACCTTCTCTCAGCGAACCTTGGCTGCTTATCCGATGAACTTGGTAAGGCCCCGGCGAAGCTCATCGATCTACTGCGATGAAGCGTTCCGCACCTGAGGTAGTGTGCCCTCATCTTCGGGGCGAAGCAGTTCGCACTGAAGAAGAACGATTGCTCGTTCAGACCGTCGCTTGTTCATCGGTGAGACGTAGGGTCGCGGCAAAATTGGCAGTGAGGGACTCTAAAGACGTTATTAACCTAACCGTTGAATCTCAACAGCTGGGTTACTCTACTAAGAGGGTATTGATAATAATATAATTTGTCAACGGTACTAGGGCTTTTAAAAAATTTCTGCTCGATGCCTCCGTACTAGTTAAACTTGGGATTAAGAACGCGTCTAACCCCGGGAGGGACCACCGTTGAGAGTGATTGGAGATGAGGCTCCTGCGATTTATCACCAACTCAAATTGGCTTGCGGAGATTCGTTACACATGGCACCTCCGTACTGTACGGGTTCGACAGAGAGCCCCCCTTCTCCCCCCTCCGTTCTCTGTTTTGACTTGTTTATAGACCTTCTCAACTCACTTGAACGTCCACTCAATCTTTAATATTTAGACGAAGGGGGCATCGGAGGTAATAAGTACTGTCTGAAAGGATTTATTAGAGTATGTTAAGTTTTGCCACATGCAGTGGTTTGAGGCTGACCCCAACTAAGTGTGAGGTTCATATTATCGGTTCAGGTACAGCTAACCATTCTGCTATTTAAAATCTACTTCTTGTTTTTGCGCAACTTGGATCTCCTTGGGGTGCTCGTATTTTCTTGCTACCTTGGCTCGACAATCAAATGAGGAAGAGAAACTTTCTAGATTGATTTGAATGCATGTTTCAGCTGGGTGCTTAATGCAAATTGTATCTTTTACGTCATGCTTTTCCGCATCGAGGTCTGTTCGGGGGAAAAGCTGCTAAGGCTTCTTGGCTTACTTGGAGGATATTAACTTGAAACGGTGGAATCTATGCTTAACCTGCGGTTGCGGGAGGATTTCCTAGTTCAGCCCTTCTTAGCGGTAGCTAGAAGTGAACTGAACCCTCCTAAAGCAGTGTACCTTTCAGTCACAGCACACGTTGCCTGCTGGCATATGGCGACCAGTGCGAGTCTATGCTGAACTCCTGGGCGGTTACAAATTTCCGTTCTACGCTGAAGCGGACTCAGGGTGACGCATTGCATTCTATGGGGCTCTACCGGAGATCCCTTCTCTTTAGTGTGCGTGGCCAAAACTGGCAAACATGTGCATGCGCATAGCTGCACGGCCTTCCGGCGTACCCTTCTGGGTGACAAATTTACACGAATATTGGTTGGGTTGAGGTTGGGAGCAGATTTAATCTCCCCTTACCGACGCAGAAAGTATTTAAGCCTTGATTACCCTCACTTCTTCTCACCTATTGCGTTCGAGACATTGGGAGGGTCTGGGTCGCTGACGAAGAAACTGATCGGCGATGTAGGGAAAGGGCGGGCGAGTATTTACTGCAATGATGTTGTTGTTATTGTTGTTAATGATGCTGTTGCTCTTGTTGTCGTTGCTATTGTTGCTGTTTCCGCTATTGTTGTTGCTGTTGTTGTTGTTGTTGCTGGTGTTGCCATTGCGGTTGTTGTTGTTGCTGTTACTGTTGTTGCTTTTGCTGCTATTGTTGCTGTTGTTGTTGCTTTTGCTGCTATTGTTGCTGTTGTTGTTGCTTTTGCTGCTATTATTGCTGTAGTTGTTGCTTTTGCTGCTAGTGTTGCTTATATTGCTGCTTTTGTTGCTATTCTTGCTGTTGTCACTGCTATTTTTGTTGTGGTTGTTGTTATTGCTGTTGTTGTTGGTTCTTTTGCTGCTATTGTTGTTGTTGTTTTTGTTGTTACTGCTATTGTTGTTGTGGTTGTTGTTATTGCCGTTGCTGTTGTGTTGTTGTCGTTGGTGTTACTGTTGCTGTTATTGTTGTTGTCGTTGGTGTCACTGTTGTTGATGCTGTTCCTATTGATGCTGTTGTTACAGCTGCTGTGGTTGTTGTTGTCGTTGCTGTAGTTGTTGTTGTCTTTGTTGTTGTTTTGTGGTTGCTGCTGTTGTAGTAGCTGTTGTTGCTGTATATGATCCTTTTGTTGTTTTGTTGTTGCTGCTGATGCTGTTGTTGCAATTATTAATGTTGTTGTTGCTCCCGTTGTTGTTATTAGTGTTGCTGTTGCTGCTACTGTTGTTGTCGCTATTGTTGTTGCTGCTGCTGTTGACCGTTGCTGCTGTTGTTGCTGCGGCACAGTAGCAGGATCGGTTGTAAACGATGTCTACTGTCACAGGCACTGGTGTGTCTGTCGTCTTTTTGTCTATTTTTCTAATAAACTGCCGGTGAAATTTATGCGGTGGTAGCTATTCTGCATTGATGGGATTAAATCGTACGACATTGACCTTCGCTTGGCTGTGACGAAATGAGCATGTTTCGTTAGGACACGTGAGCTTTATTCTGTCGCAGACCTAAATCGCTGCCGACTTCACGATGAGGCAGATGAGCTTCCTTCTAGGGTTCAGAAAAGAAATCTGCCGGTAGCTCAATCGATGTTAGAGCATATGCAAGCTTTCGACTGATTGAACTGTCAATTATTCCATTATGCTCTGTTCTTTTACGGTAGCGTTTAACGCTTTCAAGTAGCGAACGTCTGCGATAATGGATCTTATCTTTATATATTTTATCTCTGCATTTCATTTACTCGTTTCACGACCGTGAAGTTGATTGGCCCCCAGCGGTGATGCTTGTGATCTGACGTCATGTCAGACAAATTCCTTCACCAGCTTCTATCTCTACACATGACGACGATTTGGCTCATATTATGTTCATCGTTTTGATGATGGCCTTCGGCTACCGATGCTTATCCATGAACCTAACTATAACGGACTAGCATACCCTACTTGAGCCTCCCTAGTTCTAAAGCTAGACCAGTTTATTTAGCCTTCTGGAGAACTCTTTGTTATATACCCTGTGGGAATCTTTGCTATAGAGTCTGAAATTACAGTATCTGCATATGTAAACGTTGCTTCTATTGCCACAGCTTAGAAACCCTTTGAGATTTCAAATCTATTCCTGGGATTAAATGTTACATAAATTTTTCCCTACATTGAGAGATTATGCTCAACCGTTTTTTGCAGTTGAACTCGATTTCCTTCCTGCAACTGCAAGTTTCATTGGCAACAACAAAACGGGGACTTAGAAACTCTATTTTCTTTCTAGATCTCCAAAAATACCCCGCGAAAGTATACCTAAACTTGGCTTAGGTTTTTCACTCTTAAGACGGTGCTGCAGTTTATTGGTTTGCTACCTAAACTAGCATAACACTAATCAGAATAAAGGTGATTACATTTATTCTGGATAGTGTTATGGTAGCTGCATTGCTACGTTACCTAATTCCCGGGTACATATTCCTCTTTATTTTATTTTATTTTACTTATTTACTACTTCAACAGACCAGACGTTCTTTTTTTATTGCATTTTAAAAGGCCGGCGTGGTACAGGCTTCATTGTTTTCGAGCACGGTGTCGGCAGATTATGCTAAATTTATTTTTCCCTTCTTTGATAATTCTCGGTATCCCGTCTAGATCCCGTCTACATACAACTATGCTATCTGGGATGGTTGCTAGGGTGTTCCGTAGCTGTATGTACAAGGAGTTATATTCATAGTGATCCGAACAAAATTTACGTCTATCATGTTCCGACGGTCCTCGTCGGGCCCCCCTTTTCTCATATTCAAGCAGACGCTGCCATTCAACCAAACATGACTGTTCTCATTTTATGACACGCGAAAAAAAGACCATACTCAAGCCACGATAGCATTGAACAATAGCATTAGACAATACTCGGAAAAATTAGAGAAAGATACGGTCTGTTTGAATAAACCAGAACCAACCCAGGCCCCAAACACAAACACAGCCGGCTTAGAAATCCGTCGAGTCGCAACTAGGATATACAAAGGATGCCTAGAATTAAAAACATTTTTTAAGGAGATTGTTTTTAATTCTAGACTATTTTCCGTCCCCTACGGGCTTGGAACTTAACCTGAAGTATATATCTTCAATGCACCGAGGACCGGACATGTTAAGATATCTAGGGTTTCCCCAACAGTCCTTGTGGCAGCATGGCCGCTGACTCTCAGCGATATGGTTTATCATCTATTCTTAATGAGCATCGCTCAAAGAAAATTCGATTAACAACAGGGATCGAACCGGCGACACCCCGGTATATGACAACCATGACTAGCGCACTAGTCCCCTAGACCACGCCGCCACTCAAAGGATGCCTACCTCAAGGCAAAGTTTGTTGGAGACACGAAAAATACAGACGAGTCATTAACGAGTACATAAGAGAACACCATCGTAAAATATGTGCTCGTATATTATCTTGCAACTAACAAACGCTATATGTTCACACTGGCAACTTCAAATACACCTAAGACGATTAGAATACGTGATCTAATATTGGAAAGTTGATGAGAAATCATTTATTAACATATTGACAATGTGTATCATTCACGATAACCATTTCGGCCTTAGAAGTGATTAGAGTATAGAATCAGCACCGTCACTGTAGAAAACAAAAGTATTCATATAAATGTGAAGGGCTAGGGCATGTAGGAAATTAGATAAAAACAAACGGACTTGTAGTAAAACACAACAAGACGAAGTGAATACATTTTAAATTAATAATTCTATACCCATACCCAATAAAATCAAATTACAGAATCATATGTTAAACATAACATGCAACTGCCCAGACTTATACAGACACAACTGAACACATTGGATTCATCAGCAGCAATAATATGTTATGGAACGCATAGACTTATGCCCAATATGTAAAGTTTTCGGGCTGATCCTCAGCCAAGATTTAACGTCTACGGGACTGCTTTTTGCATTGCTTCATAGACGGACGGAATACAAATGTGCAACGGTGAGGCTCAAACCCTCGCACCTAAGTGTATTCTCCTGTTGCGAGGCGCAAAGACACCACGCCAACGGGCTCGACAATATGCCCAATATGTACTTGTAATCTAGCAGCCGTGTGTGAAATTTAAAATTGAAATAGACCAATACACAGCTACTCAACGAGAGGAAGGTAAAATAAAGTAATTTATATAAAACAGACACGAACGGAAACACTGCGCCGAACAGCGACTCACCACTTTATAAAATTATTAAACAATTGTGCCAAAAACACTCTCCATACGAGAGCACATCGCAGTACTAAGCGACACTGACTTCTCGAGACAGCGGCTGCTGATGGGCCACTACAAAGACTGTGTTACCTCCGGGCAGTGATAATCAGCGGCAATGACTGTAAACAGGATAAAGTAGCCGAACTGTGGCCATTCAAAAAAAAATTAACAACCTAAAGCATGTTAGGTTGTGCAAAGCTTTTTTTTAAATGGCGACCAAGAATTTGCCAAATGCTTGTTAATTTTTTGCTTCGTAATACTACCCGGGAAGCTTACTGCACTTTTCCTACTAAGATTTCTAAGCATTTATATCGCTTGAGTAGAATTTCACATCCTTATACAGAAAACAAGGTTTGACATCAGCTTTAATATTTTCATTGATGCAAAACGCCTTCCACCGTTATCCTATAAAGCCTATTCTCCAAGATTTCGACGAGGGAATAATCACAGGGGGGCAGATCCGGAGAATAGAGGGTTGCCCGATAAATTCGAATTTTAATTCGGCCAGTTCTGCCAGAGCTAGCCGCGACTTGAGTGCAGGAGCATTATCCTGCTGGACTAAGGCAATTTTCCTCTGCAAAGCTGACCGTTTCTCAGTGAGTTCTTGCTGCTGGCGGTTTAAGATGCCCTGCACAACGATCGTTTCTGCTCTCAAGGTAGTCGACCAGATGTATAGGTTTTTGGTCATTCAAAAGCGTACCAAAAAACCGTAGCCATTACTCTTCCAGCCGAAGCCGTTATCCGCACACCCTTCGAAGATCCTTCACCGGGTGCACACCATTGGCGCAATGCTTCTTGGGTGTCGGGAGTGTAGTGTTGGATTCAACTTTCATCCACAGTCGCGCTGCGCTAAGGATCCGACGGAATTTTTCGACATACCTTGGATATTTGGTAAATTTTTTTTCGATCGAATCGAAATTATTTTTCTTCATTTTCCAATATCACGTCGATACATTTCACGGGAAGAGTCAAACGAAATTGAAACGGCCAATCACTTTAATATTTGGACTGCTAACAGTAGAAAAGTTGCTTTTTCTGATAAGGGTAGGCGCGCGCCAAAATCAAATTTTAAGTAGCTCATTCTAACAACTTTCCAAATTACCGAGTATGCGCTGCTGAACATGCATTGAACTGACTAGATAAAACATTGTAATATCAGATGACTAAATGAAACTAGATATAACTGCTGTTGTTAAAACATGGCTACAACTATAGTCAGTGTGGTGGGGAGGACTACATGTTGCTCATTTATAAAATAGCTGATTAAAAACAACTGATCGTCGGACGCAGGTTATTTGAAATAAGTTAAGCTCTTGTTGTTTTAAATGGCCTGCTAAAAAGGAATAATTATGCATCACAATCCTGGCGTTCTTGCGTATAAATAGGTGCCAACACGCATTATATCTCTATGTCCATGATGCTTTTTGGATGTATTAGTGCAAAACCGTCGCACACTGGCGTCACGGAACAATTACGTCCATTTATGTTGTGAATAAAACGCACTTAGTAAAAAAAATTGCGATCGTCTCGCTACTTTCTTTTCTCATGGACTTGACTTCAAGGGCTGATACATTTTCACATTTTTCATTTCACCATTTTCACAAGCCTCTGTCATTAAATACATCAATATATATATATATATATATATATATATAAACCATGTATACTCGCCTTATATATATATATATATATATATATATAAGGCGAGTACTGCCGAGTGTGCAAACGTATTGTAAATGTAAAATTAGGAAATCATCACAATATTTTCTATATATATATAAAGTCATTTAGTGCCTTAGATCACCGAGGGTAAGCCGTGTGGCAATGGCAGTACGCTGACTCCATATGACGCAAGGCATTCATACATACATACGAGGACATACATACACGTACATACACAAAGACACGCGCGCATACTGAACACTGAAGAAAGTGGAAACGTCAGCCATCCTGATCCGTCTCGTATCGTGTTCCTGTTACATCTTGTTGTTTCGTTGTTTTATGACCTGTTTATACAAGCTAGATAATTGCTAGGGATGATTGCATTATGTGGTGGCAGCGAGCCGCCGCTGCAATCCACACGTTTTTCGCACCAGTATTCTTCGCCTGAATACCTGATAAGAGAGACGTACGAGAAGTATAGATGGACGGACGTGTATGTCTGTTCTTCTATTCTTCTACTCCACAATTTGCCAATCTACACCCAACGTATTATAAGAACGGCGTTTTTGCTTGCTGAGCAGAGAGCCCTGCTAAACGGGTCTCCAGGCCCTTGATCTTGTTAGGCTCGCCGCTTGAAATGTTTCTTTTTTGTTGTGTTAAACTTACTTTCTTTAAAAATGCGAAAACCTTTAAAGGGATACTTTCTCGTACTGAATCGGTACAATTGGTTTGATTCATGATTGCGAAGTAACTAAGGTCTTCCGGTGCACATATCAGAAGGGAGTGCACACATATAGCTAAGATTTTGACTTGCTTCAAAAACACGAACCAGTAGCGTGACAATTACAAATAAATAAAGCTGTTTTATATATATATATATATATATATATATATATATATATATATATATATATATATATATATATATATAAATAAATACCTGCTCAAATCATATTGTGGTTTTTGCGTTACTTTTCATAAGTGTTTGGCTGTGTACATAGGAATTGTATTTGTCGACAAACATCTACATATAAACATGTATTACTAGTATAAGTTGTAAAATAGCTAAATAATTTTGAATTTATTTGAGCTCAAACAGCTTAAGAAAACATGCCAAACTGGTTTGGCAGTAGACATTTACTTATTTTAAGAACACTAAGATAGCATTCTGCTTTTGGCGTAAAACTTTATTGAATTGAAGAAACCGTTCGACATTATCTGTTGTGGAGATTAACGGTTAAATTCATGGTGAACACCCGACTTGTTTGCTAAAGCCACGGTAGCGACAAACCCGGTAAAATGCAGTCGTTCTCTTTTCCTCTTGTCAGAGATGGCGGCAATACGGTCTGCTCGAGATTACCTCACCTGGTTACTTTATCTACTACTAAGTCTGTTCAAGTTTGTGCGGTGATATTTTCGCCTCGGAAGCAAATACTACGAATCGCTTACCACAAACCAGGACTTATGATTCTTGAGGAGCGCCTCTACAAGGGCTTGGCATGGAGAGAGTCAGGGAACTTCTCAGTGTTAGGTTCTGAAGCAGTAACTCTCGCTTAGTATTGAAAAACGCGCAGTGTGCATAGCAGTGCCTTCCATCATCAGCCTCTCCTGAGTTGCACATACGGCATAAGAGAAAGTCAGTAAATCGTACCATTTGTTTGAGATCAGGAAGTGTTCATCTTGTCCAGGATGGCCCGACTAGGTTGCGTCCCATTGTTGGTTTCATTTTCTTAGAATAACTGTTCTGCTGATTACTATTCCCTTCGTCCGGACACTAATTAAGGGGCTTCTTGAAGCCAGTTGTTTTACCCTTATGACAACGCCCAGGTACTTAGCCATGGGCGTGGGTTTTACACAATGCCCTTACAGGCGTAAAGTTAGATTCTGTAGAGAACGCTTCAGCTACATTGTCCACGCCTTTGTAGGTAGATGCTCGGTCTCTTAGGTACGACCCTAAGATGTGTCTCAAGTAGAGGGACATGCCTTTCTTTAGAAGTGCATTGTTTATAGCGTCCCACAAGAGCATTTAACACGCGCTGTTTACATCTAGCCAAGGGCTTACCGTTTTACAGGGCGTAGGATGTCTCCGTTGATGAACATTTTGTCCATTATGCGTTTGAATACCTTTGGGTGGTTCTTTGGGTGGTGGAGAAAGACGTACTACCTGCGGAGGAACCGCACCTACGCCCGGTGCTTCTTTTGGCCGTATCCGTTCGGCCACGATTCTGACCTCTTTGATTAAGATTGACTTGAAGATAAATACTGAAGTTAACTTAAAAAGCACCGGGGTCTTTGCGGAAAGAGCGCAGTTATAGTCGGTCGGGCTACCTCTACTGATATAAATAGTTCCTCCTCCTCACAAAATAGTTCCTGTAGTCTATTTTCTCAATGCCTTAGGGCTCTTCTCTTGTGGGGCCCTTTGTGCTTCTCTGTACACTACCCATAAATAGGAAAGTTCTGGCCGGTGCCTTGCTCGGCGGCGCGTGCATACTCGTCACAAGTGGTGGCGGATCTTTTGCTTTTCGACGATCTGGCCGTTCCACCAGTAGCACGGGGGCGGTTAGCTATCTTAGCGTATGGACGAGAGCTGGATTCCCCGCATGTTTCCTCTAGTAGTGCAAAGAATTCCACTGCCGAGCATTCAATGAGATAAGCTATTTTTCCGTTTACGCCATTGTGTGAGGAGAAAAGGCTGGAAAGAAGCGAAATCGGACAAGGTAACTTATAGATAGTCGAATAGGGTTCTTTGCTTCCCGTCAGTCATGTTAGTTCATGAGTTATATGTTGGCCGGGGTTGCTCATTCTAAGAGGACCTTTCCTCTCCGTGACAAAAAGCTGTTTTCCCGTAGACTGTGAGGTGCATTAAAGTCCTCCCCCGCAATTGTCTTTCGTGACCGCGAGTGCTCATGCTGAGGTTTAGTTCTTCGAGGAAGACCTCGTATTCCTGTAACATAGAGTTTGGAGAAATACGAGGTCTGTTCAAAAAGTATCGCGACTTTTGTGTTTTTTCAAAAATTATTCATTTATTCATGAATATCTATTTTGTCCCCTTCAAAGTAATCCCCATGAGATATTATACACTTGTGCCAACGGTTTTTCCAATCTTCGAAGCACTTCAAAAAACCATTTTTTTATCTTGTTCAGCTCCTCCTTCGATGCCGTCTTTATCTCGTCAAGCGTAGCGTAACGTCGTCCGTTCATGGGCCTCTTCAGTTTAGGGAACAAGAAAAAGTCACAGGGGGCCAGATCTGGGGAATACGGTGGCTGCGGCATCATTAGTGTGTTGTTTTTGGCCAAAAACTCGCGCACAAGCAACGATGTGTGAGCAGGGGCGTTATCGTGGTGCAAAAGCCAATTTTTGTTCTTCCACAAATCCGGGCGTTTCTGGCGGATTGCTTCGCGCAAATTGCGCATAACTTGCAGGTAATATTCCTTATTGACCGTTCTACTCTGTGGCAAGAACTCATGATGCACCACGCCCCTGCAATCGAAGAAAACTGTCAGCAAAACTTTCACATTCGACCGAACTTGGCGCGCTTTTTTCGGTCTTGGTTCGTGCGGCAGCTTCCATTGAGATGATTGAGCTTTGGTTTCCACGTCATAACCATAAACCCACGATTCGTCACCAGTTATGACCCTCTGGAGCAAATTTGGGTCGTCGCGGACAGAGTCCAACATCTCATTAGCAATGTTCATGCGATGCTGTTTTTGGTCGCAATTGAGCAATTTTGGTACGAATTTCGCGGCGACCCGTCTCATGCCCAAATCATTGATAAAAATCGAATGGCACGAGCCAATCGATATGTTTAGGTCCTCAGCAACTTCTCTTACGGTGATTCGACGATTGGCCAATACCATTTTCTCCACTTCATTAATTTTTTCGTCTGTTGTTGAAGTGCTCGGGCGTCCGGCACGCTCTCGATCCAAAACACGTGCAAGCAAAGCAGCTGTCAACAATTAAGTGAACATTCAAAATGGCCGAGCTTGTCGGCATCAGTGAGAGACATGAGTACCAACATAACGCCACAAAAAATCGAAATTCGAATATACGTAACCCGCGAAAAAAGTCGCGATACTTTTTGAACACACCTCGTATACACTGAGTAGATCGCGCGGTCATAAGTGTTAATAAGCAAGGAGTGAGTGTCTTACCTAACTGAGGTGGGGCGAGGATGTTGTGGGGAATACCTTGATCGAAGAGAACTTGTTGCCCGCGCGCGGTCCAGATTGGAAAACTGTGTTACGGAATTCTCGGAGAGGAGTAGGACGCTTTTAGGTTCCGGATCGTATGCTCTGTTACTCAGTTTATTTTTATAATATTTGATAGTGTTTAGGTTAATGGTCATTTTGCTTGCGGTTGTCTCGGAGATTATTAGATTTTCCGGAATAAATTATGTCGTATGTATGTAGTTTAAAGAGAGAAGCTGCTCTCCGATGTTTCGACGACCGAATGGATGTGTCGAGGGATTGCTACAAATAAAAATGAAAAATACTTTATCATCCATCACACAAATATCGACAAGACAGAGCAGGTGAGATGGCTGGCGACCCAAACACTAAGAGACAGAACGTATGCCCTTTGTAAGGCGAACTTTTGAGATTTTGAACAAATAAATATAAGATTCGCAACTCCGTTCGTCGTGAAATCGTTGTTTCGGTCTTGGGTTTAAACATATTGTAGTGCGCTTAGTCCTCACGGGAGCTGTATTGCTATGTTTTGCTTGCCAAGACAGCAAGGCACGTGAGGAAAAGTGTCTAGCTAGGTGATTAGCTCCGCTCCAATTTTTTGAGCATCTATAAAATCTAAATTCCGAAATGGAAATGACTGATTTTATCAGACACCATCTCGCACTTCGTGCCATGCTACTTTTCACAATATAGTGTTCGAGACCTGGTGAAAAATTATAAAACTGATTCAACCCTCATGATCTGGTAACAGAGTAGACATGGACATAAAACAAAGTCTAGCAGTTCACATTGTTAACGTAGTGGCACTCCCTAAAAAAGATGCTTCGATCGGCAGAATCGAGACGTTAAATATGTCAATCTTGCTACGGTTAAAACGCCTAGCGGAAGATAAGAATTAGACACTTTATACAATGATGAATAAAATGACGACGCTATAATCAGATAACAACTGAGGTGCGCTACAATTCAAATTGTCAACTACGTTGATGCCAGAAGTTAAGTGTAAAAATGTTATGCGTAGAGACAATCAACGAACTGGATTGACTTTATCTTAGAGCAGCAAGCTAACTAGTTAAACGTCCTTCGACTAGGAATCACACGCAGATATTATCTGCTAGTCAATCAAAAGCCAAAAGTGTGTGTTGAATGTTATTGTTAGCGGATACATCGGATCCGGTCAACTCGATATGGAATAGATTTGTTTTCTTTGTTTTTTTGTGGTAGTCAAGTTGTGTATATGTCCGCTATGGATCAATAGTACGGATACGTAACCAAGTGCGACCGGTGTTTGACTGGTTCTACAAATGCTATTTTTCGATTTTTTTCTCTCGTTAATTGGCAGAGTTGTAATATCGCACAGCAAGACGAGCTCGATCATGAAAAGCATGACCGATCATAGAGAGAGAAATAGAAAAAGGGCAAGCAATAAAGCTCGTACACTCGTGTTGTTGTTGTTTTTGTTGTTGTTGTTATTGCTGTTGTTGTTTTGTTGTTTTTGTTGTTGTTGTTGTTGCTGTTGTTGTTTTTGTTGTTGTTGTTATTGCTGTTGTTGTTTTGTTGTTTTTGTTGTTGTTGTTGTTGCTGTTGTTGTTTTGTTGTTGTTGTTGTTGTTTGCTTGCGTCGCCCGCCGCCGTCTCCACCTTGTAGATAGTAGTCATTTGTGTCTGTTGTTGTGCTCAGATGGCACGTAAGTATACAAGATCTCTTTTTTTTTGCTTCACGACTTATCGGCAGTAGCCGCAATAGCAATGGCGAACGAGTGGCAAAACACACGCTGTGCCTCAAATGACTGACGACGTCAAGTCGAGTTGAGGTAAGACAACAACCAAATAGTGTTGAACACGGTAGCGTTACTGGTACGCGGGGCAGGAGGTCGGGGAGCTCCTATCAACGGACATCACAAGGCGGTTATCGCTGCATACAGGCCGGAGGCTCTACGGGAGGGAGTGCCACCTGTATGTGCAGCAATATATGTATGCATCCTATGTAGGGTGCAAAAGATTGTGAGGTAACAAGATCGATCGATCGAACAGGTAAGTCTATCTGTAGAAAAACATACAGCGGCGTGAGTTGTCATTGTTCTCATCGTCTCACCTCTTGGTCGTCACGGCGTTTTCGTCCTCATCTACTAGATGTCATTGTTCAAAATTCCAGTAGCGTACCGACTGCATTATCGACTGTTACACTATATGTAGAAGCAGGTAGCCGATATGGCTGGCGTAACAGCAGGAGTCGTTATTCATGACAACAACAATAACAACCACGAGAGACTAGCAATCACAGCAACAGCAGCAGCAGCAGCAGCAACAACGACAACAATGCCGCTAATGGTGACAACGCTGGTGTTCATCGAATTTCAATCTTCAACGTATTTATTAGCATCATCTTCGCTAAGAGTCCTAATATCAGCAGCAGTAGCAAATGACAAAAACGGCAATCTTATTATCTTAACAATACTGCCAATACCATCTGCGACGACGACAACAACAACAACAACAGCAATGAACAACACTGTCATTATCAGCTACCCAATAGCGCGGGCACTAGCAAAGACAGATAATAAGCGTTTCTGCTGCAGCGACGTGCAAACAATAAAGACATCAGCAGCAACAATACAACTCAGATAGCAACAGCAGCAGCAGAAATTCTCAACAACTCAAGAACAGCACCAAAAAGGCACCATCGTCCCCACCGCTAACAGCCAACAATGCCAAACGATACCAATAACGACATGGCTATAAACTATAAATCAAATCTTGCATCACTACTTATTTTCTGTCTACAGCAATACTAACATCTTTAGGTACATGACGGCATATGCGTATATATATGTATATATATATATATACATATATATATATATATATATATATGGAACGAAACGGCGGCGGCTACAACATGAAGCTGATTGATGTGGTGATTGGTGGCGGCGGCAGTGTCATCTGACCCTGAAAGCTCACTGGGCCAGAATGCCACCCACGTCTCGGAGTGACGACGGTTTCGTTCACGTGACTGATGTCGAAAAGATGGGCCGCATAGTCATTCGGGTGCGTACGAACGCGTATATAAATGTACACTGTCGGAAGCAGTACAGCAACAGTTCGAAGCCACATCAACCAATCATGTTCTGCAACTACTGCAAGGTACTTGTAACGCGAATGATTAGTGCGTGTTGCCAGGTGTCGCGCCTGTTGCCGAGGCGACGTTTAGAGGGCACGAAAAAAGCAGAGATCCGCTCTATCATCGCGTTACGTGTAGGGAGATGCGTTACTCAGTCTACGGCGACGACCCTTGTTGCTTACCTTCGGTGCTTCGGACGTACATCGCTGTATCGCTGCTAGGACGGTCACTTTCGAAGCGCCGATCGAGTCATTGGAATTTGTGGTGCACCTTGCACAAGAACTCTCGTCGAACCAAGTGGATTGTAGTGGACGTGATGGCTGACGAGACATACAGAGCAACACAGCAACGTAGCATAATCAATGACAATGAATCTACATTGACAGCGGTCGCTCTCATTGCTATGCACATTAGTGCTAAGGCATCTACGATGCCCTTCCGATCTCTGTTGGCCATACATATAGGTCTATCTGCCTACGTATGCATGCACGATAAATATATATATATATATATATATATATATATATATATATACATATATATATATATATATATATATATATATACACATATATATATATATATATATATATATATATATATATATATATATATATATATATATATATATATATATATATATATATATACATATCAGTAGTCTTCTTGGTAGGATGTACACTGCACTGAACGGGGCACTATTGGCCTATTTGGGTTGTTCAGATGGGAAGCATGCAACACCTGCCATCTAAGCAACCCAACTGCTTGCGATTAAACCTTTAAATTAGACATTATCGGACGACTTTGTTTGCCGTTTTGTTTTTTGTTCGCTCGTTTCCATAGTCGGGCGCCGTAAGCGTTTTCCTGGCGGTTGCCCTGTTCGGGCACAGCTCGTGGGCGCAAGTACAGCTGCGAGTTCAGGACGCTTCAGCGCAGGCGCGAACAGCTCGGCCGTACGTGACGCGTGTCGTCGCCTCGAATACCGGTGGCGCCGCCTCCGCCGCGAACTACGGTCCCCCGCAGCCCTACGAGTACGGCTACCAGCTGGATGACACGAACGGCTCGCACGGCCACGTCGAGAAGCGCGACGAGTCGGGCCGCGTCGAGGGCGAGTACTCGATCAACCTCGGCGACGGCCGCGTCCGCGTCGTGAAGTACGTCGCCGACGAGAACGGCTACCGCGCCGACGTCTCGACCGACGAGCTCGGCACCGAGTCGAAGAACCCCAACGACGTCTACATCGGCTCGACCGCTATCTCGGGCCACGACGCTGCCCTCAAGTACGGCCCATTCGCGCCGCCCCACGTCGAGCAGCCGCTTGTCGTCGCCGAACGACCTCAGATCGAGACCATCAACAGTCAGGTAAGCGAGTGCAAACGACACGCCACGTCGCGTTCCGTTTCCAACAGTACTGGCAACAGTACATGCGTGCGTGTTTCTTCATCGTCGTAACCTTTGCGCCTCGGCTGCACTTAATAACTCAACCTGTATGTGTATGTGATTTGCATAGGTGCTGATAATTAGGTGTATATATATAGAATACAATCTAAAAATAATGTATGTATATATACAAACAGAAAACCTATTAAGAGAAGGACACTTAATCAACTTGTATATATATATATATACATACATCGGTCGCTTAAATATTGTCCCCTGTTTGTTTGTTTACTTTTTTCACTCAGGTGGCGCTGCCAACCTATGGCACCTTCGCTGGCGCACAAAGTCGCCAACACAAACAAGGTTGATGTCGTCGTCTTCGAATACTCTTGCTAGTATTTCGACTGTTTATTAAGTGGCTCATGAAGATCACTCACATGTGTACGTTCATCTTTAGTCAGCCCATTATGTTCATCTTCTTGCACTGTAGCTTACTTCACAACACCACGACAGTTTGTCATGTTTGAATAAATATACCTGAGAAACGTTAAACGCCGTTATCTTTATTTGCAATTCGATTCTACAGAACATACATATTATCTTTCGCTGTCTATTAGAGGAGATAAAGGAGGGCAAGTTCTGACAATTTGAAGATTAAATTATTGAGTACATATATATATATATATATATATATATATATATAGCCAGAAAGTAAAGCCGAAAATTAAAAGTAATTATTTTTTCGAAAGGCCACTGCGTAAGAAAATATGCAAAGTTTAGAAGAGATGAGTCTAATCTTTTAGGCGCGATTAGAAGTACATAGCTTCTCAATGCAGAACAGCATGCCTGCAACGTTAATAGCAGAGCAAATATAATGGTTACAGGCGTATAGTCTCAGCAATGGCTCTAAAAATCCTGTTCTATTAGCCACGGTCGGACTTTCTCGGGCGTGTGTGCGACCACCGGAGATAACTACTTAGGTTTAAAAAAAGACAGAAAAGAAGTTATTTTTCTTGAACTTTGCTGTTATAGGACTTCTCCACGCTACATGTTCCGCGATTTTTTTCAAAGTGCTAATATAGCCACGTTGTATAAATAAATACTGATCAAACGTACAGTACAAGCTTACATGCTTCAGACTGTTCCGCTATTTGTTCCAGGCGGAATCTATCTGGCTTTGCGTGGAAATGTTACACTTTTATGTGGCTCTTCTGTTACAACAAACAAATCCTTTTAACATAGTGAAATAACCAAGCACAGAACCCCAAGTGCGCCACCGAAGTGTGTAATCTTTTTATTGAGTTATCCATACAGACCTGACATGTTCGATCATAAAAATAGCTACCCCCCGCCTGGATCGAGTCTGCGATCGAGAACACCAGAGGCTAGGAGGTAATATTGCGCAATAGCTACCCAGGCCATGCCGCCACGCCCAGCTACTAACCTAAAGTTTCCGGGCTGACCCTCCAAGCCAAGATTTAACGTCCACGGGACTGCTTTTCGCATTGGTTTATAGACGGACTCCTATAAGTACAAGTGTGCAACGGTCTGGCTCGGATCCGTCCACCTATGTGTCTCCTCCGGTTACGAGGCGCAGACGAATGTACCACGCCACCGGGCTCGACGACCAGCCACTAACCTAACCTTGTCCAAGTAACCATTACTGAATAATCGCATGGAATACACACTCAGGAAGATGGAATAATACCTGGCGGTGCAGGTGGGTACGGTATCGAATATTTCGCCATAGCACCACGGATCGTTAGCATATCGTATTCTTCTTTTCTTAGTGGGTATCAGTAAAACAAAAACCTACTACTCAGTTCGGTGATTTACTCCAAAGAGGGGTGTTTTGTACCCTTCCTTGAAACACCTAGTTAAGCTCAGCCCCTGCCCCTCTGTGACTTCGCTCGGCACGATTGTAGTTATTTGACTAGGTGCATGGGGGGGGGGTAACTGACCATAATCAAATTCACGTATTTCTGGATTAGAAGACACCACTTTCTCCAACAGACAGATACTCTATCCAACACCCTCACCTTGTCTCTGCCTCTAGCCAGGCCATCCTCTGTTCCTACTGGGGTTATGTGGGCTTTTTCAGCAAATAAATATAGCGCCAGGCATGACACTGCTTAACCTTATTTACAGCCAAGAAAGAATAATTCTATCCAAGCGTTCGTTCTAATCGAGCAAACTTCGATCATGCGTAACATAACGCTAAAAAAATTAAATTTAACTGTTTAACCACCTCTAGCGCACCGTTCGAAGCGGGGCGTTGCCATGGCAACCGTAGACAACGGATCAACTATCGCAAACTTAATCCTCGGCCTTGCTGGTTCTTTTCTGTGGAACCTGGTTGTACACTGCCCTGGTGCTACATTTCTCTTCTGGACAAAACCCATTTCAATCCAGTAAAGAGCATGTGTGAAGATGACGATGTGTGCATTTGTATGCTTTCATGCCACAGGCATCTTAGCCGACCCGGGACGACTAAAATGCTATCAAAATATTGTTTGATGTCGGCTAACCAATAAAAAGTATCTACACAAAAAGGTAAAAAAAATCTTCAAAAACAGAACCAACATTTTGTTTAATAGTGTTATCTACCCTCAGCGGAAACTTATTGCCGATATAGTATAGCCTAGATCTTAAACAATATATTTAATTATAAAACTATTAGACTGATTGTGTTGATTATCCGCACGAATTTTGTCCGTTGGGTTCGAGACTAAGGGAGCTGCAGAGCCCGCAGCACTACGCCCCCCGCACGCTCAAGCTGATTCAGCGCGTAAGTAGAAGAGGAGCCTCGAGAGCATCCGAATTCTTGCGACAGAGGCTGTCGCTCGACATTCAACGAGTAAATGCAGCGTCCGTTCAGGGCTCATTGTTGAACTAGGCTAACCCTGGGTTAGAGAACTCGTGATCACACGTTCGCGCGGAGCCAACTGTCCACTCCAAAGTGCTAACATAGCGAAGTCATATAAATAAAACAAATTGTTTATCATCACGAGACTATTAGAATTTCATTCTATTTGGTACAACTCCTTTGAGAAAGTACTAACTGCAGATAACCAGTGCCATGCTGAGCTCTTAAACTACGTATCTTTATCCCTATAGCAGCAGCCAAGAACCTTGGAAACTAGAGGCCCACCTTAAAATAAAAATAAAGTTTTAAACTTAGCGTTTAATTATTTATTTAGCGTTTTTTATATATCGTATGAAAACATGGGGCATACATTGATTTTAAATCTCGATTTAGATGGCAATTGCCGTATGGTAAATAATTGTGCAGGGGCTTCTATCTTTATTTCCAAGACAATTTGACATCTCATAGCAATGTTATGAGGAACAATTTCACTCTGACTACAGATAAATAAATACGCAGTACTCTCACTCGCATTTTAATAAGAGAAGCTTTCAAGAAGAGAGTGAACATATATTTACCAATTATTTTTCTGCAGCGGCCGGATTTTCGTAATAGCCCGTCCATCTCCCCATTTCCTTAGGCCTATATAGCGTGTCCTGCCGTTAGCAGTCAGCGGATCGCTAACTGTGGTGCCTCATGTTGTTCATAGGAAAGTTTTAACGGCTTAATTTAAAATGCTTAATTTGCGTCGCCTTCTCTTACATTAAAATAAGTGTAACACCATATCCGACGAATACAAATCTCTGAGCTCCTGCATAAGATTCAATACGTGCCAACGACCCGCGGAGTGGAGGACCAGTCTCCATATCATATAATAATATATGACCTTTATTGAAAAAAGGGTATTACAACAGATGCAAAGTCGTTTCAAATCTGTGAACGACGTGCAATTCTCCAGACAAATGAGTTGTTCACAAAGCCCACACGAGCAACCTCGTGAGGGTGGATAGAGACGCCGCTCCGAAGATTATTTGGTCTTAGAACAAAAAACCCAGTGATAGGATCTGAATGCGTTAGCTGCTTATGTGGTAATCGGCGTGGGATTACTATTTTCTGACACTATGCAAGTGATAACGCATGGTAGGCAACTCCGACGATCAACTCATTTCACAAATGTGTCCAGCACGTTCTGCAAAAAATCAACATCTTAACTTATAGAATGACATCCATACGTGAGAGAAATAAGTCCACGTTGGTACCACAAAGGTTTTATACAGCTTTAAGTACACACTATAATCCTGTATAATGAAAGCCCGCTTACTATAAGATTGCACATTTGATGCGCGGCGTTGACAACTTCGGCCATGTAAGGCCTAAACTGCATTTTGCGGTCGAAAATTACCCTTAGGTCTATGTGGAGTGGGACTTCAGAAAACGGTTGGCCATTTAGCATACACTGAATAGTATCTGGTATTGTCTTGAAAACGGCAGACTTGAAAGTAGATAACTGCATGAGGTTTTCCTCTGCCGATAAGGATACAGTATCAATCGCTTTCTGTAGAATAGCTATGCTGTTGTCATTATTTGCTTCTACATACATTTTAAGATCCTCTACATACAGCGTATATGTAACACTAAAATATTAAAGCATAGCCCCAAGATCCGGTACAAATATATTATACATTAGGGGGCCTAGGCATGAGCCCCCTCCGGATTCACACATGCCGACGGCGGAATAGCTACCCTCAACTTTGACGATAAATATACGGTCTTTCAGGTGTGCTCTACACCAGTTTATGATTTAGGGGCCGACTCCTAACGCTGACATTTTTGTCAGAAGCAGAGGGTGGTCAACACGATCAAATGCTGAACCTGAAAAATCAAAGTAAACAACATGTAGAGGAATGTTGTGATTTCGAGCCAGCCCCCAAACGTGAGCTAATTGCAGTAACTGGGTGCCCGTTAATCGACCCTTTGTGAAACCATGTTGTGAGAAGTTCAACCGTCTTCTTTCTTGATTCTTTCGAATAAAGAAATGTGTCGAGCTCAGCCACAATTGTTTTCTCCATTATCAGACAAGGGATTGAACACTGAGCAACCGATCTGTAATTTTCTGGCGATGCACGAGAACCCTTTTTCTGCGTCGGGGTGATAATGAATGGCCGAAAGAAAGTCGGTACTTCACCGTCTTCAGAGGAGGAGTAAATATCAGTGATGGCCAAGTTCAAGCCAAGTTGTCAGCTCCATTGTTGTTGCCCCATAATCTTACCGAGGTACCTCTCTGAATTTAATATTAAGCTGCCTGAGCAACAACAACGGGCACCTCAAACCAAAGGACTATCTAATCTTTGCCGTATGCGTAAACTTCAAAGCAACCTTTGACACAGCCACACGAACGATATTACTTTACAGGCTAGCATTTTGCGGTTTCATTTAATATACTGCAACACGTGTTAATAAAAAAAGTAACTATATATATTTTTTTTATTTTTTATTTATTTTTTACTTTTTTTTATATTGATTTATTGTTTGCTTGGCATGTATACCTAAATCCACATGTCACGCTTTTCATCAGGGTATATATATATACCCTTTACACAGCCGCAGAAACGATATTACTTTACAAGCTAGCATTCTGCGGTTTCTACTAGCTTTATAAGCTTGTTTACAAGCTAGAATTCTGCGCATAAGGGAAGTAACTATATATATATATATATATATATATATATATATATATATATATTGTCACATGATTTATTTACACACCAGATTGGGTAAAATATACAATAGTACTATCTATATCACTACAGCCTCGTAATGATATTTATATTAAAAATCGCTCAGTGCCAGCGTTGTTTAAGGGGAGATTGCATCGCACTCACTGCTATGATATCTTACGAATATACCATAACAATATCTACAAACACATGTGTCACAGGGTTTATGGCAAGCGTTTTTCTGACATAGAATATATATATATATATATATATATATATATATATATATATATATATATATATATATATATATATATATATATAAATATATAAATTAACCCGTGTTCCAGTATATTGATTAAAACCGCAAACTGCTAGCTTTTAAAGTAATACCGTTCGTGCGGCTGCGTCAAAAGATATATATATTTATATAAAGGGTGTTGAAGAAATAATGCGCCAAAATTTGTGGTATTGTGCAACTCGGTGACAAAATCTTTTTCTCGATGAAATGAGGGGAGAAAATGCCTCTCTTTGGTGTGACCGCGAAAGTACCAAAAATAGATGTATTGAGCTTCTTATACTAACAAATATCCAATCATCCTATTGAGAAACCAATGACACCTGCGTGTTTGGAAGAACATTTTGCGCCTGCGCAATTGCATCTCACGTTAGCCTAAAATAGAAAATAATGTTGTATTGAAGCTAATTCATAAGGAATGAAACTCTGTAATTCTTATATTTTAGCTTTCACGCTCAATTTATAATAATAATTTATTTAATATTATGTTCAAATAAGCTAATACGCCCAAACAAATGTACATCTAATATCGATATTTTTTTAATGGGGGTTGGATGGTAGTGCACCATTTCTTTTTATTGAGAATCTGTGCTCCCAGTTTTTTTTTCTATCATGGTCAATTTTTAGTCCACTTCGGCACTTACCTTGACTAAATTACGAACCATGAAAACCAATTGAACCGAGTGACCGATCTGAGTCTCGAAGTCAGACCTCCCGAATGCAAGGCAAAGGCTTTTGCCACTAAGCCATCTTGCTCGGTACATTTTAAAGTAAAGCCCATGATGCTATAAGCTGTGGAACACAACAAAGTGCAGACATTACTACGCATCGGATACATCACTCGGGCCAATCCCGAGTTACATGAGTAATTAATTTGACTAAGCAAGTTGAAATTCTAGCGTATATGCATGTATGCACCTTCATATGTATTTCACAAAACCTGTGTTATTTCTCAAACACAGCTCGTAGCATCATAGACCTAATACCAAAATGATCGCAATTAGATGTGCATTTGTTTAGATGTAGTAGCTAATATGAGCATAACATACATTAAAATAAGCAATTGGGCGTGAAAGCCAAAATAAAAGAACTTCAGTGTTTTATTCTGTAAAATTTATTTTCAAGGCAACATGTTGGATTCAATTTTCTTTCAAACACGCAGGTGTTTTGGTTGGTTTCTCGATTAGATAACTGGGCCTCTAGTAATCTCACGATTTGGTGAAGATATGTCAAGATAAAAAGTTCGATACAACCACACAATTTCACTCTCACTCCAAAGAAAGATATTTCCTCCTCCTTGTTCCATTGAAAAAAGATTCCTCTCGCCAAGTTGTACCAGACCCCAAGGTTTGACGCAACTAATTCTAGAACACTCTGTGTAGAAAATATTGTGATGATTTATTAATCATTTACAATAGGTTTGCACACTCGGCAGTGCTCGCCTTAATAAAAATGGTGGTAAAAAGGTGTCACGTGAAGTTAAGAGTCAGTTGTCCGTGTCCTTGCTTGATGGTAGCCCCCGCTCTTATGGACCCGGTGCGAGCGATATATCCTCAAGGTTCCTTGCAAAGTTAAAACGGTGAGATCCATAAGATTCCTCTTCGTGACGCCGAGCCCCAAGAGCGTCCTCGCAGATTCAGAGTCCCATACACCACTCATAGAGATAGTGATGGATCCGAATCTGCGAGGTTTTTGCGGGTAGGGGAGCGCCGCTCTTAGGAACTCGACGTCATATTTGGCGATCTTGTCTTGCCGTGCTTTTGCCAGGTCCCGGTTCGGGCCGCAAACCTCGGCATCTAAAACCCAGACCTCGGTAGGTGTTGTTATTACGAGGTCGGGCTTTAGACCCGGTGCGCCCGGTCGACGGAATAGTCGCTCACGAACCACCTCATGACCCCTTTCGCGGAGAAGACGCGCCACGCGATCACAGACGTCGTCATGTCTCTTTATGGTTTGTTTGTGTGTTATATCGCACATCTGAGCGACATGAGCCAACGTCTCAGGCGCATGACACCCGTGCCTACAACGTTTGCTGTAGCTCGGGCGTCCCCTGGCCAATCTGGCACGCGTTGGTAGTGCGTTGATCCTGAGCTTTAGTAGGTTTAAATACTCCTTACCAGATAGGTAGGGCATACCCTTAATCCAGTAATGTACAAAGGGCGTTTCGTGTGCTTTTTTAAATTTAAAAAAATCGATCGCTCATACCTTTAGCTGGCAATTGCCGATCTCCAACGTTAAATTCTGATACGGTATTGATAAAACCTTTACCTTCCTTCCTATTAAATAGGTGGGAGATAGTAAAGCTTTTATTAGTATTAATTTCAAGGCCTCGAGATTTTAAAAGTGGGTCCGCAATATTAAGGAGCCGTTGGAGAGTGGATTTCGTGGAGGCTAGGAGGATGAGATCATCCGCAAAGGCTAAGCCCATAAGGCGGAAGTCGTCAGTATATATATATATATATATATATATATATATATATTTATATATATGGGTCCACAAAAAACAAATAAAGTTTTATGTAGGTGTTAGAGACCTCCTGGCCTTCACTCGCTCTTGCAACGCAAAATAATGTAAGCCTGCGAATCAGCACATAAGGCAGTGCATTGCTATATATATATATTATTTTTTTATATACTTTTATATATAAATATCGTATCTTCATGTGGAAAAATATATGTTTCACATTTATTTTTCCACTTGAAGATACTAGCATTTCATTTTCCGCTGGTCGTGTAACTGCATCAAGGCCTCCATCTATCGACACATCGATTGCATCAAGGCGACTCTCTAACAGAATAAATTGTATATCAATTATTCACACAGCTTTTCTCGATAGTATGTTATTAGGTAAGTCAAAAAGTTCGTCGGCTTTCTGGGACCACATTTTTGAAATTCCCGCGCTCTGCAGCAGGGCCGCCTGAGAGTGCGGCTGGGTGTTTACATTCAGGAGCAGACCCGTGGCGGCGCGACGGTACACCGGTTCCAACTTTACCGCTTCGTTTGCGGAATTAGCAGCTGTTTGCAATGGACGACAAAAATACGCATTTTCGACACATTATGTTGTCCTCCTACCGTGAAGGCATAAGTGCAGCGCAAACAACCCGGAGGATATGTGCAGTCTACGGCGAAAACGCAGTACACAAATCCACAGTCGAAAAGCGATTCGCCCGTTTCAAAGCTGGAAACTTCAATCTCGAAGATGAACCGAGGTCAGGACGACCCAATGTTGTGGAGACCGACGAAGTCATAAGCCTGATTACTTCGAACCCAGGTTTGACCATAAAGTAAATTGAAGATGTAACGGGACTCTCCCACGGAACCGTTTGGAATCGCCTCCATGATGCAGGTTTCTCGTGCAAGCGGAATATCTGGCTACCACACGACCTCAATGATAGGCAGCTTGGAGGGCGAGTCGATACCTGTCACGCACTCCTCCGGAAGAACTCGAATGAGCCATTTCTGAGGAGATTGATAACCGGCGATGAAAAATGGATACTCTACAAAAACGTAACACAGAAAAGAAGTTGGGTCCCCAGAGGTTCTCAGGCCGCAGCTATCCCTAAACCCGAAATTCATCAGAAGAAGGTTATGCTGTGCTGCTGGTGGGACTGTAAGGGCGTCGTGTATTTTGAGCTGCTTACAATGGTCAGACGATCAACTCCGTCGTCTACTGCAGACAACTCGAAGATTTGAAGGCTGCAGTAGCAACGAAGCGCCCGGAATTGTCAAACAGGTGGGGCGTCACTTTTCAACATGATAAGGCGACACCACACAAAAGTTTGGCCACCCGGCAAAAATTGGCGGAGTTTGACTGGGATGTGCTGCCGCACCCAGCTTATAGTCCCGACCTCGCACCATCTGATTATCACTTGTTCAGGTCTCTCCAGAACTCCCTTGATGGCACTACATTTGAATCTTTGGAGGCTATAAAAAATCACCTCACTCAGTATTTCGACGAGAAGGACAAGACGTTCTGGGAGAAAGGAATCATGGATCTACCGAGGCGATGGGCGAAGGTTATGGAACAAAACGGTCAATATATCATTGAATAAAAATACTGTTGTCTGCATAAATAAGGCTCTTTAAAATCGGGTAAAAAAGCCGACGAACTTTTTGACTTACCTAATATGTGCCCTGTTATAAAAAAATCGAGTTGTGTATGTTAAACTATATACTGTACTAGCAGTCAGTACCATATTTTTTGAAATAACCCTAAAATTCTGGGTCACGGGACAGGACAGCGCAATAGACCCTGCTCAAAGTAACGAGAACAAACCAACGTTTAGTTCAAGTACCATTAACCTGGGAAGCGGGAGCTACTCTGACGCTCTAAACTCGACCCGGGCGGATTAGGATTCTAGGTCAAAAGGGTATCTAAAACAGCGTTAGTTAAGCTACTCGTCAGGGCCTCGATTTAAAACGCGACGGCTAAGTTCGCCAAGGTAATTAAAGGCAAGTCTTCCCTTACGGCAAGCGTCTACACATACCCCCGATCGAAGGCACTAATGATCAGAGATCTGGACGAAACAATGAACGCGGATGACCTACTCGAGGCCCTAACATGCGATGACACGGAGAAGAAAGACATTGTTCTTAACGCTTTTCAATTGACGCAGGACGGCAGGATTTCCCCCTGCAAGACTACCGCCAGAGGCGGCAGCGCTACCTGGACAAGCTGGTGAATGTCTCCCAGTGCTCGAATATATATATAGAAAATATTGTGATGATTTATTAATCATTTACACAATACGTTTGCACACTCGGCAGTGCTCGCCTTAATAAAAATGGTGGTAAAAAGGTGTCACGTGAAGTTAAGAATCAGCTGTCTGTGTCCTTGCATGGTGGAAGCCCCCGCTCTTATGGATCCGGTGCGAGCAGTATATCCTCAAGGTTCCTTGCAACGTTAAGACGGTAAGATCCATAAGATTCCTCTTCGTGACGCCGAGCCCCAAAAGCGTACTCGTAGATTCAGAGTCCCATACACCACTCATAGAGATAGTGATGGATCCGAATCTGCGAGGTTTTTGCAGAGAGCGCCGCTCTTAGGAACTCGACGACATATTTGGTGATCTTGTCCTGCCGCGCTTTTGCGAGGTCCCTGTTCGGGCCGCTAACCTCAGCATCTAAGACCCAGACCTAGGTGTTGTAATGGTCCGGTCGACGGAATACTCGCTCACGAACCACCTCATGACCCTTCTCGCGGAGAAGACGCGCCACGCGATCACAGACATCGCCATGTCTTTTTATAGTTTGTTTGTGTGTTGTATCGCACATCTGAGCGACATGAGCCAACGTCTCAAGCGCATGACACCCGTGCCTACAACGTTTATTGTAGCCCGGGCGTCCCCTTAAATACTCCTTACCAGATAGGTAGGGCATACCCTTAATCCAGTAATGTACAAAGGGCGTTTCGTGTGCTTTTTTAAGATGTACCTCATCGTGTTGTGTAGTTGTTGAGACCAGTAATCGGTCTTTTGTGTAGCGGTCTCAATGGAGGCTCCCAAGCGCTCGCAAAGAAGTCTTGTTTTCGCAAGGCCTTTTTTAAAGTGCTCGGTGGTTAGCATCCATTGGACCCCAGGGTGCGTAGAGTGTTGTAGTGCTGTCAGACGAGAGAGGCGGAGTCTGAGGATAAATGTTTGAAGGCAGGGGATGTCCAGACCGCCGTGTGCTGTGTGCGTGTACAGGTAGGCGTTTGGCACCGAGTTTTCGAGCTTAAGCCATTTCGACTTAACAACCTTTCTGATCTCCTTATCTAGGTCGCTAAGAAGTGCGTAAGATGATCTGGGACCGGAGACCAGTTTATACAGGAGGCGAGGAATGAGAAAGTCTTTCAAAAATATGAGTTTTTGGTGGGGTTTAAGGGGAGCTATCGTGAGTCTGTTGAGTAAATTCAGGAGTATATTCTTGGTGGAGTCAACTCTGCCATTGCTGTCAAAGTCGACTCTCAGATACCTCCATCGATCGCTCATACCTTTAGCTGGCAATTGCCGATCTCCAACGTTAAATTCTGGTACGGTATCAATAAAACCTTTACTATAATAAATATATATATATATATATATATATATATAGCCACACCCTCCTTTGAGCACCAAACGCGGGCCTGCATAGACCTACCTCCCACAAGCCCTCTGTGCTACAAGTGCAGAAAGGCCGGGCATGAGACGCGGGACTGTGAGGCTTTGCCACACTGTTACCAGTGTCAGCAAAAGGGGCATTACGCAATCTCCATGCAATGCCCTGGCTACAAGGAATGAGTAGAGGCACTCTGAAAAACAACAAGGAAGCACGGATCTTAGGCTTTTACATATCAACCTAAATAGGTCCGCCCCGGCGTTAGACATGGCACCTCTTTGTTCCGCTTCTAAAGACATCGATTTTATCTTGGCCTTGGAACCCGTCAAAGGTCGGCTACACGCAGCGGCTGTGCACGCATCAAACGGGTCTTCAACTCTATATAGTATCAGCTCGGTTTTCTACCCTACTGGAGCCGACCGTGGTGTGCACTTCTCTTTTACACCATAGATAGAGTGGCTATCTTCTAAATATACATCTCCTCGAACGTTTCTACTGAGGGTTTTAAAGAGTTTTTAAAAGACTTAACTACATCAATCATAGGACAAAACCACCGCAAAATTATAAATGGGGTTGATTTCAACGTAGCTCACAAAGTTGAAGAGCAACAGGATATCCTAGCTGAACAAGTAATTTGCGGGCTGTTTTCTTTGAATCCCCCACCACTTAGACTGACCTTTAACGCCAAGGAATTAGACTTCCCCCCATCACAATGGATGAAGTGAAAAGGGTCATCAAGAAAATCCGGCTACGAAAGGCAGCGGGCGCTGACAGCATCCCAGGAGGAGCCGTTAAAATGCTTAGACAGAATCATCCCACTGTTTTTATGAAAATGGTGGAGGCCATCTTGCGATCGAGCACATTCCCTGACTGCTAAAAACAGGCCCACCTTCACCTGATTTCTAAAACTGCGTCTCCCTAAAATGACCCTTTTACTTTTAGACATATGCGAATCCTGCCCAGCCTCTCCAAAGCAGTTAAGCACTTTATACATATGCGGCCAACGAAGGAATTGGACGACAAAAAGTGATCTTAGAGGACCAACACCGTTTTTGCTCAGGCCACTTAACACATGACGCCATTCGGAGCCTTTTAACCATAGCCGAAACCCAGAAAGGTACTCGCTCAGAAACGAGATCCCACTGCCTAGCAATTTTACTTGACATCAAGAACCCTTTTAACCCAATTTAATAGAACTCCATAAATGACGTGTTTGTATATCGCTTTATCTTAGATGGATTTTAGCGTCTTACATGTCACAACGTACGCTTGTCTAATAAGACAAGTAATATCCTGATCTCGCAGGGGTCCCCCAGGGCTCCGTGCTGGGTCCAATTTTATGGAACATTGCGTACGACGATGTCCTACGTCTGCTTCACTCTCCTAGTGTTACGTCCATAGCCCATGCAGATCATCTGACTATCGTGGTTACGTCGCGTGATACCAGGAAGTTGGAGAGAACAGCAATTGGCGCCTTGCAAGACATCCATCTGGCCTACTCCGCATAGATTTCGCGTAGCTCCACACAAAACGGTGGCAATATTTCTTAACTTGCAGAGGCGCCCCTTATCTCGCTTTGACCCTAGAGAGACACACGCTTTCTTCAGGCGAAGCAAATACCTGAAGGTTCTCCTGGATACTGGCCTGACAAATACACCTCATGGGCATTACGCGGCAGCTAAGGCCACCAAAGATACCATAAAACTCTCTATGCCGGTTACGTTTCAGCGGCTCCTGGATAAAACGCAGATGCGGTTGGATCTACGGGGTCTGGAGAGCGCAGTTTGTCGTGTAGACTCCTCTATCTCTCAGGAGGACGCACGATGTCAGACCCTAGACGCATGGAACAATAGATGGTTGGAGACCCAGACGGGCTAGCCAGGTTTCTGGTTTAACTATATTATCCCTGACGTTAGGGAGTGGCTTAAAAGGCGAGAGGAATTATTGGCTTACCCTCTGACCCAATCTCTGACGGGCCACGGCACCTTCAGAAAATGCCTGCATTGTATCGGACGTGCTCCGTCGCCAGCATGCATTCTGTGTGACTCAGGAGATGAATACGACGTTAACACACACCTTAGAGGTATGTGCGGCGTTCATCGCGGAATTGGCGCGGCTCTCTGACAGGAAACTTCCGGTTTTTCCCGCGACCATCATTAAACGAAAATGTTTATGGTGCAGACCATAATATGTGCTCTCTCCACGCAACCCTAAAGAAGAAGTAGAGGTTGAAATAGTATTGAAGAACGGTTTGAGCTCCTTGCCTCTTCCTCAGGCTATCTAGTTGAAAGGTTATTAGTGGATATTAAGCTAACAGCATCGGTTTTAAAGAGTCTGTTAGAAATGTTCTATTAATGAGATGACGCACAACTAGCAGTAAGTATAGAATTTTATTAAATGACTTTTTATGTTAGCACTTTGGAGTAAACAATTGTCTTCGCGTTAACGTGTATTCACGGGTTGTCTAACCCGGGATTAGCCCAGTTCAACAATGTGCCCCGAACAGATGCTGCGTTTCTTCGTTGTATGTCAAGCGACAGCCTCTGACGCAAAAATTTTTGATGCTCTTGAGTCTCCCGTGGAGAGGCTAAGGCTTCTACTTACGCGCTGAATCAATTTCAATGTAAGCGGGCCTGGTCCTCCCATTGTTTCCAAAAGCCAGATCCCCTGGTCATCCAAAAGCCAACGGACAAAATTGGTGCGGATAACCAACGCCAGAGTATTTTCTACATTTGTTAGCCTCTGCTAACCTAGACGCATGACCTGCCTGGTCCGCACCTGCACCGACCATCGAAGGGGCTAATGAGTTGGTTACAGTTGCGTCCCAAACAAGCATGCGACCACGCTCAAAGGGGGCTAGAGTAAGACCGTCATACCTTTTTCCGTCGTCTCTGGATAGACCCGGAGGTTCTAGTACGCACGGAAAGCCAGCAGACCTCGGTGCTCGACTGAAAGTGTCATTTAATGCCGAGTGGCGTGCTCTTCGGCCTGCACTTAAGGCGCATAATAAGCCATGATGCGCCAAAGCGTCTACAAGGTAGCCACAATGACATCGGTGAGGGACAAGTAGGTCGACACCAAGGCGCAATCCTGTGCTGATGCGCGTCGTCTCATTATCCAAAAGCGTCCCTATTTGTGGATGTTGCCAGGCTCCAGTTCCTTGACTACTAACGGCTTAAAGCCTGGCTTTGTCAGCCACGGTGGGGGCTCTATCGATTAGGCTTGCTAATCGCTTTTCTTGCAGAGGGTCTGTCCAACTGCTCTGTTTAGTTATTTCATCGGGAGGTGAGTCAAATAAAGAGAACAATCTGTCGGTCAGCTTTTGTAGTTCAGCGTTATAAGCTTCCCATCCATCCTTATCCAATAAAGCCCTAACCCTCTCCGAAGCCTGAGTCAATGATGACACGATCGCGGGTCCAGCCATCATGACCGCGTCCGGCATACCTAAACCGCCTAGAGAGATCAACCGGCACACCCTCACTGGCTACAATTCTCGTTGACGCGAATGTAGAGCAGTGTGAACTGTCGCTCCAATCGGTAGACGGGGCTCGCATGTGCGGGGTATCTATCAAACTGCACGACATCATCATAAACATAGTTTCGGTTTACCTCTCACCGAACAAAGCCATCAATATGACTCAATTAATGGATGTGTTGTGCCAGCATGCGCCACTCATCTTGGCAGGCAACTTCAATGCAAAGCACCCTGCATGGGGCAGTGCGAATGTAACCAAACGCGGGGAAGATCTGTTTAACAACCTTGAAACCAAAAACTACACCATTATGAATGATGGCAGCCCAACGTTTATGCGACAGTACAGCTCTGGTTTTGTGGAGTCTCATCTTGATGTCGTCGCAGTGAGCAATGAGTTAACAAATTACTTCGGCGAACGCAAGTAATCTGAGAAGGTGGCGCTGAGAAGACAGCGCTACCTTCTCAGATCATGCTCGGTGCTACCTGTACTTGAAAGCAGATAATGGCAAAAAGTGGAGATGGACTTGCATCACTGACTGGAGGAGATATAAAGAATATGTTAGAGAACGCCTATCTGCCGGAAACGAAGTTAGTTCGAGAACCTCTGCTGGTACCGGGGTCTCATGTATTTGACGTATCGACAGTCAAAAACTTGTCGACTCGGCTGTCAATATAAGGTATATCATCGAAAAAGAGCCACCACAAGAGTGAACTACGAGCTGCGAGTGAGGTCCATTTGGGCAACAAATCAGTGGATAGCGCACAGATATACTTCACGGACGGACCGGTGGATGGATCTGCGGGAGGAGCAGGTGTTTTCCGAATCAACGACAACATGGAGATCAGCAAGCATATCGTCAACTGCAGCAGTTCAACTTCGGCCGAGCTGGTAGCAATATCTGAAGCATTGCTGCAGAAACTGAAGGAGCCATCAAATAAAAGGGTCGTGATCGTCAGTGACTCGCGTGCCGCCATCTCGAGCATTCGGGCTGCAGATCCGTCAGGACCCGCCTCATCTCTAGTGGAATCTATCATCAAGGTGATAAGTTATCTAGGCCAACCTGTGGAGCTACAGTGGGCACCCTCCCATGTAGGCATTTACGGAAACGAGGTGGCTGATGCGCTCGCGAAACGAGGTCTGCTTGCAATCAAAGGAGAAGTAGAAATATCCCTTGGTAAAACTGTGTTAAAGGCTAGGAAAGAAGCCCTAGATAAGCACTATGAGACTTGGAGGAGGCAGGGAACTACAACTAAAAGGGACACGATGCAGATTGCACCACGGCGAAAAAGCTTGATGATGATGATATAGGGATGACGCAGAGCACCAGGTGTCCCACATTAAAGTTGCGCAAAGCCCGCTATATGATGTATGTTTGGTACACGATGATATATTGCATGTCCTAGATAAATGTAAAAAATAGATACTGAGCGGAAAGTATGCGAGAACATTGTAGCTGCTGATCAAGTCGATGAAAGCCAACTTACTATTCGTATGAAAGACCAATATATAGAGGAACTCTTACAATTTGTTAGAAATGCTGAATTAATTGTCTAAATAAATGATATACAGCTGCCCTGAGTAGGGCTGACAGGCAGTCAAATGTGACGTGCTCTGGGTTTCTGAGATGAAACCCTCAATTGTAATTACTGTTACAATAAACTCTAATAAAAAAAAGAACACGTAAGTGAACGCCAACGAGACAAAAGTATGACGTATGCGGCCTTTGTCGACTTTCAAACCGCATTCGACAGTGTGCCTAGGGACCGCCTTCTCGAAATCCTCCGAGAGAGGTTTAATATTAAGGGCCAACTATTCAATTTGATTTGAGATATGCTAAGCCACAATTTTATAACCATAAAAAACGGAAATCACTATGTAAACGAGCCTGTTACACAAAAGACTGGAGTAGCGCAGGGCGACTCTGCAAGCCCATTTCTCTTTATACTATACATTGCTGGCTTAGCAGACCTTCTACGCACAATGAAAGCACCGCATGCCTTCTACGCGGACGACCTCGTCATCTTAGCCAAATCCCGGGAACACGTACAATTCTTCCTAAATGAAACCTCAAAATGGTGTGAGAGAACCGACTCATAATTAATATCTCTAAGACAAAGATTCTTCGCTTCAGCCGCGGCGGCTCATACGCCGCTGCCGACCATCGCGTCAAGATCAACAGCACTTGCCTTGAGCTGGTTAACCATTTCTCGTATCTTGGCGCAACTCTGACACCGCGACTGACTTTTAGCAGACACATCGAGGAACTGCGAGCAAAGGCCACGGCGGCGATTATGCTACTCGGGGACATTCGAGACGTAGATCTTGACACAGCAATGTAAATATTTAATATGAAAATTACCCCGATACTCCAGTACTGTCTCCCAGTAATTGCGCCGCACCTAACAGTACGCGATCTCAAAAATTTAGACCAAGTAACGGCGTGCTTTGTGAAGCGTGTGCTGGGATTACCTAAGAACGCGTCAGCTACCCTAGCACTAGAATTATGCGGAGAACGTACTCTGGTAGAAAACTCAGTCCTACACAAATTACCGACCAGTACAAATACACTCGACATGTACAGAGCATTTAGGGAAGACCGAAACGTAAATTTTGTTATGTGTAACTACACAGATGGACCTGCTTTTCGCTCAGAGAAATGGAAACGTGCCTTCTAAAGTAACCGACCATTATTGTGCAGGGTAACATGGCATGGTTATCACCATTATATGTGCCTCAAAGGTGAATGTTATGATATTAACGACTGTGTATGTAAGTTTTGTGGTGAGTGCAATATCTGTCGATATCATGTTCTAAAATGTTCGGCCTTAGACTCTTACTCGTTACAGGCGCGTGTGAACGAGATATTGTTATAATTTCGTAGCAGGCCATGTGTGTCAATCAAGTCCTACTACCAACAACTATGGTGAATAAATATGATGTGTAACAAAAAAAAAAAATTGTGGTAAAAAGGTGTCACGTGAGGTTAAGAATCAGCTGTGTTCTTGCTTGATCGAAGCCCCCGCTCTTATGGACCCGGTGCGAGCAGTATATCCTCAAGGTTCCTTGCAACGTTAAGACGGTAAGATCCATAAGATTCCTCTTCGTGACGCCGAGCCCCAAAAGCGTACTCGCAGATTCAGAGTCCCATACACCACTCATAGAGATAGTGATGGATCCGAATCGGCGAGGTTTTTGCGGGTCGGGGAGCGCCGCTCTTAAGAATTCGACGTCATATTTGGTGATCTTGTCCTGCCGCGCTTTTGCGAGGTTCCTGTTCGGGCCGCAAACCTCAGCATCTAAAACCCCAATGCCCTGGCTACAAGCAACGAGTAGAGGCACTCCGAAAAACAACAAGGAAGCACGGACCTTAGGCTTTTACAAATCAACCTAAATAGGTTCGCCCCGGCGTTAGACATGACACTTCTTTGTACCGCCTCCAAAGACATCAATTTTATCTTGACCTTGGAACCCCTCAAAGGTCGGCTACACGCAGCGGCTGTGCACGCATCAAACGGGTCTTCAACTTTATATAGGATCAACTCGGTTTTCTACTCTACTGGAGCCGACTGTGGTGTGCACTTCCCTTTTACACCATAAAAAGAGTGGCTATCTACTAAATATACATCTTCTCGAACGTTTCTATTGAGGGTTTTAAAGAGTTTTTAGAAGACTTAACTACATCAATCAAAGGACAAAACCACCGCAAAATAATAATTGTGGTTGATTTCAACGTAGCTCACAAAGTTGGAAAGCAACAGGATATACTAGCTCAAAAAGTAATTTGCGGGCTGTTTTCTTTAAAACCCCCACTACTTAGACTGGCCTTTAACGCCAAGGCATTAGACTTCCCCCCCATCACAATGGATGAAGTGAGAAGGGTCATCAAGAAAATCCGGCTACGAAAGACAGCGGGCGCGGACAGCATCCTAGGAGAAGCCGTTAAAATGCATAGACAGAATTATCCCACTGTTTTTATGAAAATGGTGGAGGCCATCTTGCGATCAAGCGCATTCCCCGACTGCTAAAAACAGGCCCACCTTCACCGGATTTCAAAAACTGCGTCCCCCCAAAGTGACCCTTTTACTTTTAGACTTATGAGAATTCTGCCCAGCCTCTCCAAAGCAGTTAAGCATTTTATACATGTGCGGCCAACGAAGAAATTGGTCGACAAAAAGTGATCTCAGAGAACCAGTACCGCCTTTGCTCAGGCCACTTAACACATGACGCCATTCGAAGCCGTTTAACCATAGCCGAAATCCAGAAAGGTCCCACTGCCTAGCAATTTTACTCGACATCAAGAACCCGTTTAATTCAATTAAATAGAACTCCATAAATAACGTGTTTGTATATCGCTTTATCTTAGATGGATTTTAGCATCTTACATGTCACAACGTACGGTTGTCTAATAAGGCAAGTAATATCCTGATCTCGCAGGGGTCCCCCAGGGCTCCGTGCTGGGTCAAATTTTATGGAACATTGCGTACGACGATGTCCTACGCCTGCCCCACTCTCCTAGCGTTAAGCATATAGCCTATGCAGATCACCTGACTATCGTGGTTACGTCGCGTGATACCCGGGAGTTGGAGAGAACAGCAATTGGCGCCTTGCAAGACATCCATCTGGCCTACTCCGCATAGATCTCGCCTAGCTCCACACAAAACGGTGGCAATATTTCTTAACTGGCAAAAGCGCCCCCTTATCTCAACCTGACCCTAGAGAGACACACGCTTTCTTCAGGCGAAGCAAATACCTGGAGGTTCTCCTGGATACTGACCTGACAAATACCCCTCATGTGCACTGCGCGGCAGCTAAGGCCACCAAAGATACCATAGAACTCTCTATGCGGGTTACGTTTCAGCGGCTCCTGGATAAAATGCAGATGCGGTTGGCTCTAAAGATTTTAAAAACCAACAAAACTGCGTCTACCGCGGCCATCTAAGTACTCTCCAGGCGGATCCCTTGGGATCTACGGGATCTGGAGAGCGCAGTTTGTCGTGTAGACTCCTCTATCTCTCAGGAGGACGCACGATGTCAGACCCTAGACGCATGGAACAATAGATGGTTGGAGACCCAGACGGGCTAGCCGGGTTTCTGGTTTCGCTCCATTATCTTTGACGTTAGAGAGTGGCTTAAAAGGCAAGAGGAAAAATTGGCCTACCCTCTGACTTAATCTCTGACGGGCCACGGCACCTTCAGAAAATACCTGCATTGTATCGGACGTGCTCCGTCGCCAGCATGCATTCTGTGTGACTCAGGAGATGAATACGACGTTAACACACACCTTAAAAGTATGTGCGGCGTTCATCGCGGACTTGGCGCGGCTCTTAGACAGGGAACTTCCGGTTTTTTCCGCGACCATCATTAAACGAAAATTTTTGGTGCAGAGCATAATATGTAGGTGCTCTCTCCACGCAATCCTAAAGAAGAAGTAGGGGTTGAAGTGGTATTGAAGAACGGTTCTAGCTCCTTGCCTCTTCCTGAGGCCATTTAGTTGAAAGGTTATTAGTGGATATTAAGCTAACAGCATCGGTTTTAAAGAGTCTATTAGACATGTTCTATTATAGAGATGACGCACAACTAGCAGTAAGTATAGAATTTTATTAAATGACTTTTTATGTCAGCACTTTGGAGTGAACAATTGTCTCCGCGTTAACGTGTATTTACGTTTTGTCTAACCCGGGATTAGCCCAGTTCAACAATGTGCCCCGAACAGATGCTGCGTTTCTTCGTTGGATGTCAAGCGACAGCCTCTGACGCAAAAATTTTTGATGCTCTTGAGTCTCCCGTGAAGAGGCTAAGGCTTCTACTTACGCGCTGAATCAATTTCAATGTAAGCGGGCCTGGTCCTCCCATTGTTTCCAAAAGCCAGATCCCCTGGTCATCCAAAAGCCAACGGACAAAATTGGTGCGGATAACCAACGCCAGAGTATTTTCTACATTTGTTAGCCTCTGCTAACCTAGACGCATGACCTGCCTGGTCCGCACCTGCACCGACCATCGAAGGGGCTAATGAGTTGGTTACAGTTGCGTCCTAAACAAGCATGCGACCACGCTCAAAGGGGGCTAGAGTAAGACCGTCATACCTTTTTCCGTCGTCTCTGGATAGACCCGGAGGTTCTAGTACGCACGGAAAGCCAGCAGACCTCGGTGCTCGACTGAAAGTGTCATTTAATGCCGAGTGGCGTGCTCTTCGGCCTGCACTTAAGGCGCATAATAAGCCATGATGCGCCAAAGCGTCTACAAGGTAGCCACAATGACATCGGTGAGGGACAAGTAGGTCGACACCAAGCCGCAATCCTGTGCTGATGCGCGTCGTCTCATCATCCAAAAGCGTCCCTATTTGTGGATGTTGCCAGGCTCCAGTTCCTTGACTACTAACGGCTTAAAGCCTGGCTTTGTCAGCCACGGTGGGGGCTCTATCGATTAGGCTTGCTAATCGCTTTTCTTGCAGAGGGTCTGTCCAACTGCTCTGTTTAGTTATTTCATCGGGAGGTGAGTCAAATAAAGAGAACAATCTGTCGGTCAGCTTTTGTAGTTCAGCGTTATAAGCTTCCCATCCATCCTTATCCAATAAAGCCCTAACCCTCTCCGAAGCCTGAGTCAATGATGACACGATCGCGGGTCCAGCCATCATGACCGCGTCCGGCATACCTAAACCGCCTAGAGAGATCGGAAGCATTACCTGATCCCTTGCCACAGCGGTAAGTGAAAGATTTAGTATCTCCTCTAAAATGTCTAAGCTAAGATTACGAAAAGGCTGTAAAAGTTCAGGCGATGAGGATAAATTGCAACCTCTAACTAGCTGTAACCTCAACCTCGTGGCTGAAAAGCAAGATCTAAGGAGAAACAGACCGCAGTGGGCCCCAATTGGGATAGTCTGCCTGTGGCAAAATTCAGTTTGTCTTTCCGGCTCGCTAGTGCTTTTGGTATCCCATCCGGCAGCAAGGGTACACCTAGCAGCTCCAGGTACGCCTTGTCAACAAAGCCCGTCAAATTTAATGGTTCAATTCCGTTATGTTCTGTAACATAGACTTCACATTTGCCCGGGTTTAGAGTCAGGCCACTAATCACACCAAAGTCAATGGCTATTCGAATATCGTCTAGCACTGTCGGGAGGTCTCCGCCTAGAACGCCGTCATCCAGGTACCAGGCATTAAGGGGGGACCGCCAGTATGGGGCATGGCCAGATGTGATGACTGACCGTAAGCCAGATTCGTCTGGTGAAACAGTAAGGGAACTCAGGACTTGACGGATTGGAGTAGATGGTCTCGTCGAACGCTATTAAAAGTGTTTCAGAAATCCAGTTTGACCATCACCGTCGGTACTTTTCGCGATTGCAGAAATGTACGGGCACAGTGTACTGCTACCTCTGTACCGCCAGAGGTAGCGAATCCAAGCTGGTGATCGCCAAGAGCTGCTAAAACAGCATCCTTATTATCTTGACAGCTGATTTTGGCTGCCAATCGGCGAACGACCGAGGAACAGGCGATAGGGCGTAATGATCCATCTTTTTTCTTTAGTGCAAACATCCGTGCTCCGAAGATGAGTGGTATAAAACAGGATGGGGGCGAGCCCCATCTGAGCACATCAACCACTTTGGCAATTGCGTCAGCTAATTGCTCAGCCGTGCTGCCCAGTGCACTAGACAGTAGGTCCTGAAGTAGACGGGATCTCATAAAATCCAGACCGGCAGCTGAACTCCGACTGAAGGTTTTCATGGCGTTCAGTATCTCGTCGCGCGAGGTTGAAGATGGCAGTGTAACCGCCGGGGGTATGGGCATGGTTAGATCCCGAGGAGCCTGTGGGTGTTTGGAGCGGAGTGCTTACGTATTTTCGTTCACCGGAGCTAGAATATCCTCGGAGCTCACTAATCTAGCTGCACCTGAGATATCGTCTTCCGACAGCTTGATTCTCACCCGTCTAGAGAGGTTATCGTCGAGGTAAGCCTTCGATCCTGAACCCTCGTGCGTCAGGTCCCTAAGTCTGTAAGTTATAATTAGTCAGTAAGTTAAGATGTTGGCAGTAAATCTTTAACCATACAAAAACTAAGTGTTGAGGATATTTATCTTAACTTTAATATAGGCATAATTACATTTGTCTACTGAAAGCCAATATCGGTGAGGTGATGACCTTTTTATTGCTTACATGCCGTATAGCGTACACCGAATTTTTCACCACTTTTTCATATGAGTCAGACCCAAATATATTAATTATCGCCTTAACGTTGGTTCTTAGTTCGCTAATAGCCGTATCATTAATGAGGTACATTTTAGTTTTCAAAGACCCATCCAAAAAAGTTTAACCGCGTTAAATCGCAAAGTATTGAAGGCCAGTGAATATCTTCGTTGCGCGATAATAGCAGAGGGAAAACATAGGGTCCATCAATTCCTTCGGACCAGGGGCCGCCCCAGACTCCCACATATGGCACAGGTAACAATTCTTCGTGAATAACGTCAAAGTTTTGCTTGTCCAGGTACGAGAGTGTTGTTTATTCGCATTTCATTGAGATAAAAATGGGCTTCCTTGAAAAAGCTAATCTTCTGTACAAAATTGGAATTACGCTGTATCATCTCTAAGCCGCTAAGTTTGCCGCACTAGATAGATTTTTGGCTTGACTTCTAGCGTCACCTGCTTATTTTTAATACATCAGCTATTGGTCACGTTTCTAGACCGATTTTTCCGGACATTGTTTCACACTACTGGTCACAGCGACAATATATTCAGTCGTGCGAATAATAATTTTTGTCAAGCCAGCGTTATACGCGATGAATTTTCTTTGTACCGCGTGCGTTAGCTGCGGGCTTGCACCATGCTTCAGAGTAGCGTTTGCCTTACTTCAGGTAGAAAATCCATAGAAATTCGAAATTAGTCAAATGTGTTGTAAAGGGATTTACAAAAACCTTTTCTGCGCCGTGTCGATACCTAACAACTGGGTGGTTTGGCAACAGACGCTTGTTCCTTTAGCAGAACTCTTTACGATTTTGACTCTTAATCGTACGGCGCAAACTGGCTCGTCGTACTGGTACAGCTATCACAGATTTCAATTTTTTGCTCGTAAAATTTTACCATTTTTTCGTGAAAGTATAAAAATTCCGTTCACCGATGGGCGTTCGTTTCACAGAAGTCTGACGAGCATAAACGGCTCAAAACGATTAAGTTATCAGTACAACATATCGAATCTAATCTCATGCTTCCCCTTTACCCCCGTGGTTTTCCCGCAGACGCATATAGGAAATGCAAATTCTCAACCTTTAGGAGAACGCCAGCGACAGTGTATGACCCTGCAAGAAGCCGCACCTTGAATCACCGTTATCTTCTGGCCTATACGACGTTGCACAGGAAGAGCGTAAGTACTTCTATATAACCGGATACCACTACCACCACCTGATAAAAGCTAACAACGGTTGTGCTTTGTTGTTACGGGTATACCTTGAAGTAATACAATTAATCACTAGTCAGCTATAGGCTTTTAACGCTGCATGCACTTTAGTTCTTTGTGTCTTTTTTTTTGGTAAAAGAAAAAAGTTGCAAACTTGAAGAAAAAGATTTTACAGTATAAGTACATACAGACATAAACAAACCAATTATTTTAATCGCAAGCTGAAAACAGAGACATTCGCGCATTGAACTTTCGGTGATGCATCTCGTTTATATATATATATATATACACGCATATATATATGCACACACACGTACAAACAGAATGCTGAGTATTAGTAATTTAAAACGCAACCGCTGCGGTTTCTGGCAAGAATGTCAATCAATATACGTATTTAGCTCGTAGCGCCGATCTGCCAGAAGCGTTCAGACCACAATCAGCAGCCACATTTCGATCTAGAAACGTGACCAGATAGGTAGGCTGCCGCCGTTGCTGCTGCCGCCACCGCTACCGCTGTTTCGTGGAATGAACGACAGTATTTGTTGTGCGCATCTGTGTCGCCGTGTACGTCGCTGGCGCACATGTGTGTACATGGGCACAACATATACGTTTGTATGTGTGTATTTGCCGGCTCGCTGTGCCGCCGGCCCGGCCCGACGCGTCTGACGCGCGCGTCTTTCAGTAGAAAGTGATAAGTCATAGGCGTCCCTGGACACACGCCTGGACTGGAATATCGCGCGCTGCTTCGGAAAGACTTCGACATGAGGAGCCTCACTGCGTGCTGCAAGTGCTACCTGTCTGTGCTCACCTCACGCAGTGACGCGCCGCTGCGCTCACTATATATACGAAGTCGGGTAGCGTTTCAAAGTCACACATACAGCAGCAGCAACAACAACAGTTCGACCATGTTCTTCAAGGTACCATCCTTTACTTCGCATCTCTTACGTGTCGTGTCATATCATGTCATCATGTGTCTGTTAGACACATGATAGCCCCTGCTACCCGGTTCTCTCCGCTCTCAGCGCCTTTGTGCTCTACGTGCAAGCTGTCGATGCAACAAGCCAACGACTTGTGTTCAAGCTTGCACGCGCAGCAGGGCACGGTACAGCGTGCTCGTTTGCGGTGGAGGTTGTGGTGGTGATGGTGGCGGCGGCGGTAGGAGCTTGTTGCCAATGTTGAGATCCTGGACTCCGTCATGAACTGACGTGACGTGAGACTGTCAGTTGCCTAAGTCATTCAACCACGCCGGCCGGTTCGACATCCTCCCGGATATGCATATATATATATATATATATATATATATATATATATATATATATAGATATATACATTTATATATAGGGATGTATATATATATACATTTATATATAGAGATGCATAAATACCGAGACCGAGAGATAGTAGTGGTTTGTTTCATACATGCCGAGGACACAACGAGATTGTCAGGCTAAATATCAGCGGCACACACTATGTTGTTAAATGTGCTACTCTTTGTCTAGATTTCAGCCGTAGTTTTCGCGGTCGCCCTGCTTGGACGCGGCTCGTGGGCGCAAGATGGCCGCGTCGTTCAGCTGCGAGTTCAGGACGCTTCAGCGCAGGCGCGAACTGCTCGGCCGTACGTGACGCGTGTCGCCGCCTCGAATACCGGTGCCTCCGCCGCCAACTATGGCCCCCCGCAGCCATACGAGTACGGCTACCAGCTGGATGACACGAACGGCTCGCACGGCCACGTCGAGAAGCGCGACGAGTCGGGCCGCGTCGAGGGCGAGTACTCGATCAACCTCGGCGACGGCCGCGTCCGTGTCGTGAAGTACGTCGCCGACGAGAACGGCTACCGCGCCGATGTCTCGACCGACGAGCTCGGCACCGAGTCGAAGAACCCCAACGACGTCTACATCGGCTCGACCGCCATCTCGGGCTTCGACGCTGCCCTCAAGTACGGCCCATTCGCGCCGCCCCACATCGAGCAGCCCCTTGTCGTCGCCGAACGTCCCTCTCTGCAAACTATCAACAGCCAGGCAAGTGGCATAGAGGGAATCATTCGGAGGGGAAGCGAACCGTACTCAAGGAAACGGGTTCCAGTTAAACTATGTGGAGCTAGGTTTTTTCAAGGAGAAAACTTTGATATTTTAATTCGCCTTGCGTATTACTAACTCTTTACTTATACGTATAGAGACAGGCCACTTATTTCGGCTTCTGGTGTGTCCAATGGGCAGCCGGTTGTGCTATATATATATATATATATATATATATATATATATATATATATAAAGAAGTTCATAACGAAGACTTGATGATGATATATATATATATATATATATATAAAGAAGTTCATAACGAAGACTTGATGATGATTCTACTAACACGATACGTATGCGTCTTACAGGTGGCTCTCCCGACCTACGGCACCTTCGCAGGAGGCCACAACCGTCAAGCTCAAGGCAACCGCGGCTGAGCGCACAACCGAACTCCTCATCCCTCTATGAACATACTTCTTGTACACAACTTAACGTTACAGCAAACACAACATTAGTCAAGCATGTCATGTAGTATAAATGAATTTCCGCTGTAGTAACCGCTGTTGTTGATAGTGATGGCGGAGACCTTTCGCTCGGCTGCTATTTCCAGGCCGGACTAAGACGATTGATGATTGTCTACCACTAATCGAGTGGCGTCTGTCATTTCCTGTAGCAATAAAATACCAGCGTGCGACGGAACGCCTGCCAAATCACAACCGACTATGGACTTTATTTCATCTTATTTTAGTTCGTTTTCAGTGTTATTGGCTGTGTAAATTGGCTCATTGGCTATATTCAAGACACAAGTGTCTCGATACGTATGTGTTCTATCTCAGTCGATTACGATACATACATAGCATTCTGTAGAGCCTTTATAGCTTCTATTATAATTGTCGCTCATGAAGTAAAAGGTGAAAGTATGTAGCTGTTCCTATATCAAGTACTTGTTAAAAAATGTTTCCAATAGAATGGGGGAGCGAAAATGTCTTTTTTTCGATTGAGAGTGAAATTACCATTATCTGTCGTACTGATGTGGATGGTCGGACATCACTTCACAAAAAGACGACATCGCGTGTAAACTAGTTGTTCGGTGGGGACATATTGTTGCATTCAGTAGAAAATTCTGCTTTTTTGAAGGATTTGCATGGTGGCTACAAAAAGCTGACAAAACGGTTTTGGGATATTCATATTTGCTCTCACTTTCACGTTCATTACACTTGATAACTTAGTAGTACGGTCAACCTTCATAGAACAACCACAAGAAAGTACACTTTACAAGGATATGATTACTGTAAGTCGTTTTCCCCCGATCCCTAATGTCGGATTCCCATCGGGCTCCGTATTAACAAAGAACGGACGTTAAAAGGCCGCCATTTTGCAAACTATTCTCAATGTGACTATTTGCCTCTTTGTGGGCATAATGAGCATCTCCCAGCAGATGAAAAAATATTTCTACCTAACACGACCATATGTCTGGTTTCGGTTCCGCCGAGAGCAGCAACAAACATTCACACACAATGGCCCTTTTTGTGAAATGATGTCCAAACGTCCGCATAAGTACAAAAAGTGATAATAGTTTCACTCTCATTCCAAAACAAATCAATCCCTATTCCATCCGAATAAAAATGATTTGTGAGCAAGTTCTTTCACGCCTCAAGCAAAATGAGTGTGCTTACTTTAGAGATATCCTGTACAGCAACCGAGCATGTGTAGGACAACCGTTGTCATCTATGCTATGCAACTAGTGGAGTATATCGTTTTGGCCTTAGCACAAGTGCCAGCAATCCTGAAAGGAAACAGGCTAGCATATAGAGGATGTCTGTAAAAACTGCAACTCCTGGATGTCATGACTTACCCTGAATGTATAAGTGTATGAGATGCACATGACGAATTTGACGATACGATATTGTAATCATGGAGTTCGGATTTAAGTAACTAAGCAAATCTAAACCTCTGGAAAGTCCAATGCCAAAGATTGGACGACACTATACTTAAACAGTGCAGCTGATGAGTTGATGGGAATGCGTTTGTTCGATAGGCAGAGCTTGTAGAAGGTGATAGGCTCGGAATGGAATTATTTACGGCGCAAGTAAATCACTGCTAATTTTGTATGTTGTAGGCTTAACTGCCGTCGAAAACGCTTACCGGGCCTGCGACGGAAATGAGTGACCACCTTTAACGTCAGCGCAACGCAAGGAACATTTATTATCTCATATATTGTTTCAGGGAACTTTAAGTTTGCAGTAAGAGGCCTACGGACTATGGCCATGGAAGCACACACGTATACTCAAACATTCTCATTCTCATGCACGCTTTGTCTGATGCAGGCGCTACGAACGTATGCGTAACATCCTTGTAAAAATCCGTTACGCCATATATAGATCTGTTGATCAATGAACGTATGGCTAGCCTCGTTATCAGCGCCGATTTGTGGAACAAGTTTCACTTTGTTTTATATTTTAGTATTTAACCATGAGCGGCGAATGTTCCATACGTAGGCAGATTTACCTGAAAAAGCGTCAACAAATCCCTGTTATTAAGAGACTTAGATCGCAATGGTCCGGGCGTTTTAAGTTCAACGAACGTTGAACAAAATGACATACCTGTGAAAATATTTCGCTTTCAGTACATTTCGAATTTAAAAAAATGTGTTGTAAGAGATCTACAATTTGCCAATGCAAAAGATCAAATTGATTGTGAAAATAACGGGGCAATAAACAAAGCTTTGTTATATTCTATGAAGTACTACAAAGTACGTTTGCAATTATTACGTTTAATGGACACCTTTTCCGAATCGACCGAATTACTAAATACCGATCTCCATTGGTTGCCGTACGAGTCTCGGAAGCCAAGTGACGCCATGTAGGTATAATAGACAAAGGATTTCAGGGGGTACGAAACTTGACTGATTTGATACCCGACGGGAGGTGATGGTGCTGCAGCAGCATCATATATCATCGTTATCAGTGTCCGTCTATCTATTTATCTAGATATTTAACTGGCTTACCCGAGTGTCAACGGTCTGTGTCCTGGCGGCGACACGCCGCGCTTCGGGCCGAGGTGCAGGCTCCAGGGGCACTTCGTAGTGGGGCGGCGCAAAGGGGCCGTACTTGAGAGCGGCCTCGTAGCCCGAGATAGCGGTCGAGCCGATGTAGACGTCGTTGGGGTTCTTCGACTCGGTGCCGAGCTCGTCGGTCGAGACGTCGGCGCGGTAGCCGTTCTCGTCGGCGACGTACTTCACGACACGGACGCGGCCGTCGCCGAGGTTGATCGAGTACTCGCCCTCAACGCGGCCCGACTCGTCGCGTTTCTCGATGTGGCCGTGCGAGCCATTCGTGTCGTCCAGCTGGTAGCCGTACTCGTATGGTCTCTGCTCGTATTGCTGTCGCTGCTGGACATTCACGGATCCACCGGTGCGGCCAGCCGCCTCCCGGCGATACGACCAGGGATCGGTCGCCGTCCTGCGTCCCCCCGAGCCGTCCTGTTCGAACACGACATCGTAACCTGCCCGGCGAAGCTGCTCCCGGATGTCCTCCTGAGAGTGAACCACTGCAGCAACCGTGCACGCAATCACTAGCCCGACCTGGAAGCAGCATAGGGCACGCAACCGAAAACAGCAACATCAACAACAACATCAATATCAAAGACAGCAAGAACAACAATAACAACAACAACAACAACGAAAACAACAACGTCACGAACTGGAAGAACTACAGCAAGCACTGTAGAGCAAGGCCACTGTTGTGTCGCATGAAAACTTGCTTCGTCGTCCTTTTCGTCGAACACGACAGCTACTGGATACCCCCGGGGGGGGGGGGGAATCCGGCCCTAAACCCACCACCAGGCCACTCCTAAGAGCTCAGCAAAACGGGAATCAATTATTACCCGGACAACGTAGGAGAGAATAGAGGAAAATGCTGTACGTCTGCTTTCTGCTCAAGAACTCCTTGACGTGCCTACCCTCACACTCAGCGCTCGGCTCTTCGTCATTCGGTCATCACTCGATAACTCGGCAGCTCTGCGCACGGGCAGCTAACTAACTCCTCAGCTGATCTCTCGTCGTTTCGAGCGATACGCGTCCGTCGACGCCGCCACAGCACAGTTGTTTTTTTCTTTTGTTTTCTTTTCTTTCGAGACTGTCCGTACCTTAACCAGCATCGTGATCAGTTGATGGTCTCTTCGATCTCTTCTCGCCACAAAACTAGAGCGGAATCTGACGGATGCTTCCTTTTATAGATCGATTTCAAAAGGTGCGTATGTACACACACACACGCATATACACACACACACAGATATATATACATATATAAATATATATATATATATATACACAAGTGTATATGTGTTTTACATATTTGCTAGCTAGTCAAACAACATCAAATAGGCACGTGGCTTTCAAAATTGAAAGTTGCGGTCGGTTGCGGTCGCCGGCCGTTGCGCCGCCGCCACGATGTCGCCGTTGATTTCGTCGTCGAATGAAACGTCACCAGTGTGGCGGGGTGCAGCATTTGCCTTTTTGGTCCATCTTGTGTCGTTGTTCGTTAAAAAACTACATCGATTTGATTGTGTTTTGTTGGCCAGCCAGCGTCGAAAAAAAGGTTATCGTGCGACCTCTGACGTATGGTGCCGTCTGTCGTCGTTTTCGTTGTCGTCGCCGTCATCGTCGTTGTCGTCGTCATCAACGTCGCCACATCGTAGGCGCCATCGTTGTCTAGCTGAAATGCGCCTGGAAAGTACCGATGTCTCTTCGAGTACTTGTCAAAGCGACATACCGCTGTTTTTATTCCTCTCTCTCTCTCTCTCCTTCTGCCCTTCTCTACACATACACACACATATATATATATATAATATATATATATATATATACATATCTACGTGTCTATTTGCCCGTCTCCAAATCCCTTTTTATGAGTTACTTACCATCGACAAATGTCGGTGCCATCAGAGGCAGGCAGGCAGGCAGAGGTGACGAAGTATATTGCCATCCCGCTGACAAGACGGGCCTAGATGCCACGCTGATGGTGTTGAATTGCAATGAAGTTATTAGTCATACGGAGTAGTCCTATGATCCACCGACCAACCGACAGACAGACAGACCGATCTTACTTTAACCGTAACCAGAATATCCGACATTAATAATAGAAGTCCGCGTTACATTTGTGTGTTCCATATACATGTTTATAGGTATTCATATGTAAATCTATGTACGCACACGCAGATATGGATGCGGCGACTCGTTCCTCCCGTGACTGCTCGTAAGCGAAGTGATAGGAAAAGCTGGGCACGCGAGCGTTGTCGCGTCGTGGTGGAGAGCCGAGAGTGAGGAGGGGCTGGGCCCACTGGTTGCAAAAGAGATACGCTCTGCTTGCCCCCGTGACGCCGACGATAAGAACAGCTCGAACTTGAATATATGCATGCATACAATCATTCGGACATGTTTGGAGACACTCTTGAACGCCATATATCTATATATATAGATCTTGTATACTTGTAAATGCCGCTAAATGTCATCAACATCAATCGGAGTTGTCTCAGCATATCGTACTTTTGAGCAGCAAATATACATATATATATATATATATATATATATATGTTTATATATATATATATATATATATATATATATATATGTTTATATATATATATATATATATATATGTTTATATATATATATATATATATATATATATATATATGTATATATATATAGATGTTTAATGTAAAGTGAATGTTTATGACTACATTATGTACTCATAAACATTCACTTTATATATTTAGCACATAAATTCGGATTTCCCTGGACATGTCGTAGATATCGTTAAATACCATTTTTAATTACGTTTAGCGTGCACTGTAATCGCGTTGCAGCGTAATTTGTGATTTATAGGCCAAGAGTCATAAGTGAAGCCAAAGCGCAAAACGCCAGAAGATAGACACATAGCCATGTCCTCTTCACTCTTGGCGCGTCTAGAGTGACATCTTCATTAGTAGCTTAAACTATGTGCCCTGCGAGTAATTTGTGCGGTTGGATCATACCTTGGGCATTGGCTATATATATATATATATATATACATGTAGATTTTCACCGAGTTAGCCGTGAAAGAATGCGACAACGTCTCAGAGCACGACCACATCATCAATAGATCAATACGGTGATCAGCGCATCGATTCAATAGCATAGCTTAAATCCGCAGACCGCATCAGCCCGGCTTGTCGTTCCGGTTGATACGTGCATGACTAATTAACTAAGCTGTCATTATTGGCTTCCAGTTTGTTCGTGTTTCGTGGTAGTTCGGTGAGTAAGCTGCATGACTCACCAGCCCGAATTCAGATGTGGCAGTAAAAAGCCTCACTGCTTTGGCTGGGCCGTTGTCGTGGTAGAGGAACCGTTGCGTAAAATACGACGAGGAGCTTTTCCCGATGAGTGTAGTGAAAACATTTGCCGGGCATCACTCGTCACTGTACCACTTTCTTTCACAAATCGATCATCGCCACAACTTCACTTCCGAAAAAAGTGGTAACCATCTTCTTGTTGTCCAATCGTCAGCGCTCCACTTGTACGAGTAAAGGCGCTTCAACGCCGGACCACTGCGAGCTGTGGGACTTGCAAAAGAGGGTCACAATAATGTACCTAAACCTCATCGCTTCGACTCAAGCCCGGTAGCGTGGTGCATTCTCCTGCGCATCGCGACCGGAGGAGACACATAGATGCGCCGGTTTGAGCCCCACCGTTGCACATTTGTATTTATGGGGATCCGTCTATGAAGCAATGCGAAAAGCAGTACCGTGGACGATTGCTTGTGACGACTTTTCATATGAAAGAAGACAGGGCCTCGTAGAATTTGACTAGATATCTTTCAGCCCGAAGGATCCGCTCCTTTCTTTTCTCCTGTGACAGAAAGCTCTTGGTCTCGGAGTTCGAGGTGGACGCAAATATTTTATAGAGGAGCACGGCATTAAAGCTAAGAGCCTTGGCATTAAGTGCTTGTCAATCGCGGTGGGCCACAGTTTCCTTGTCCGTTGCTGTTTTTCGGACCTCGTTTACAAGCTTCACCGTACAGATTAAAAAGTCCAGTTTGAAATGCTTAGTACTATCTGTACACGCTTTTTAGGGACATGACTTTGCCCCAGTAACCCCAGATCGACGAAACACTGAATGCATTTACTCCCCGCTGGAAGCTTTAATTAGTTCCCCTGCATGCAGGCCAACGTATGGGCATGGCTGTTGTGCCATCGACACGTTCGTTGTCCATTTTTTCACTTGCAAATGCAAAAAGTTACCTCTTTCGATTCCTCGTGTGGAAGTTAAAAAAAGAAAGATTCAGGAGCGTGATGGATGTCTAATGAGTTCGCGGCCCAAATTGTTATTATGTGATCCACAATACGGTTCACACAAAGTTTCACGGTGTTCTGATGACAAATTGTTCCTTTCAAGTGAATGGCTCGCAGATGCGTGCAGGCCATAGCTTAATTTGCCAGAGTTCTTGGCAGTAATATACCGTGTTAACCAGGTTATCTCTTAGAAGTTTAAAGCGAGCAGTATTATTTATATCTTACAAGTAAAAGTACAGCCTCAGTTGGGTGTCGGAAAGCTGCCTATGTGTGTACTTTAAGCATCTGGTTTGGTTGGATTAGACTTCGGGCTTTGGATATCTTTATATAGATTTTCACCGAGCTGGACCGTGAAACAGCGTGACGATTCAGAACACGATCAGATCACACCAGACCAATACGCTGATCACCGCAGCATATGAATAACCTAGCTCAAATCAGACCGCATTGACGCGACTTTCCGTTCCGGCTGATATGTGCGTGACTAATTTACTAGGCTCTGATTATTGGCTACCAATTGTTTCATGATCCATGGTAGTTCGGTAAATTAGCTGAATGCTATTTCAGATGAGGCGATACAAAAGACTCAGTGTTTTAATAAAATTTGTTTAGTTCCATTAGTTGCACATATAATTTTTGACGCCGGCTTGATTCGGCTACGACAGAAAAGGGAGTCCCTTGCCCGTAGGCAATGTACCAATTATCGACGCAGGGTTTCCGCGATGAATTTCAACCAATATTCTTTGTAGCAAAACTGCCATGTTCTTCTACCGCCGATTGACGCGGCGATTGTGGATCCCAGCTCCGCCAGAGAGCTCCTTGTGATTTTTACCATTGAGCCTAATGTCTCGAGGGCGATTGGTTGGACGATAAAGTTTTGCTCCAGTTCACGATATTTTGCCAACTTGCGACCTCAAGCCAGGCGAGCGACTGCTTCGGTCTTCCGGGTGGTATGGGGAGCAAACGAAGCGGCCAACGCACAAGACACGGTGACGTCGGGAACTAGGCAGCGACTTTCACGCCATGGAACTAGAGTCAGGCCGTCTGGACGCAGTTGGCTGTTGGCTGACAGACCGACCGGCTTTTGGAGTGCCGGTATTTGGGCTGACTGCATTGCCCGATGTATTATGTCGCTCAAAGCCGGATGCCTTGAGAACTTACCGACGCTCCTCTTGCAAGCGAGACTATGCTCACCCGTAGAAGACACCTAGTAGGTCACATCTTGCACAGTTATGTGCGAAGCAGACTGTTCCCTCTAAACGCAGGCCGGAGACGCTGCGGAGTTTGGTATTGGCCAGCATCGCCCCAAGCTGCGGTGAGGGAATGACCTGACGCCATTTCCCGCTCATCAGATCGATTGCGGCTCTCAGTCGTGCCTGCTCTTTAACGTTGTTCGCCTGGGCCACTAACCGCTCTTGGATCGACTTAACTACTTGCAAGTCCAAAGCCGATTGTGTGTGAAGTGTGAGTCGGGCAATGGACCCCACTTTTCTGCATGGCAGCGGTAAGCTTGTTTCATTTGGGCGATGAAACTGGTGTAGGCATTCGGTGGTGCGATTCCTGGCACCAAAGTCTCGGTGTTTTTTATCATCTTCTCATTTATTGACCAAAAAGGTATATTACACGTCATATAATTTAAAAACTAGTGGTTAAAACAATGGTTAATTAGTTACTTTCCCTTGCCAACCGTCGTAGGCTGTAGAAGCTCTGGCACCCCTCGAAATGATATCGGGGGCAATGCTGAAAGCAATGTTTACATATACAAATTGCTTGCGGCTCATGAAAGTCTCATCGGGAACAAAGCTGGTGATGGAGGCCATGCACAGTGTATCGAGTGATGACATGTCGGAGGTCCTGCGGGGGTTTCTTCCAAGCAGAGGATGTCATGGCTCGAGTTCGGTAGAAATCCGTGGGGATGTCGCGCATCTTCTCTGCGAAGGTAGTCCTGAACGATTGAAGAGCAGGTGTGGGCCGGAGCTGGAAGCGTGGCACGAGGTCCTCTAGGTATGGTCCTGTCCCGGCCAACGCGTACACCAGTCGGTTCTGGGCGTTCCGCGGTAAGCCCAAGACTCTCTTCAAGAACGTTGCTTTGACCTTGTCCAGTTGGTCCAGCTGATGTGCCGACAGGTGCTCCCAGATGACATCGATTCCGTAGGAGGCAACCGAATATACATTGAGGTGGAAGAGTTGAAGGGCGGTCGACAGTGAGAGCTTCTGTGGCTCGCCGATCGTCGCCATGGCCACGACGCTCTTTGACACGCGCTCGGTGATGTGCTTGCTAAAGCACACATAAGGTGTTTTTTAGAGACCTCCTTTAGTGTTTTTTTCTCGCGTTGCTGCAGTAGAAGAACCGTCGCCTGAAATATGCTTCGGAGATCTTCCTGATGAGCGTAGTGAAAACGTATGGTTTAAGCGCTTTACTTCTGCGAGTAGAGGCGCTTCAACGCATGCCCACTGCGAGCTGTGCCACTGGAGTAAAAGGTTATAAGAACGTAGTCGAGTCTCATCAGTTGAGACCAAATAAGGCCAGGCCTCGTCGAACTTTTCCACACATATTTGTAAACCAGAAAGACAGCTTCTCTTTTTGTCCTGTGACAACAATAAATGTATTGGGCCCGAGGTGGTCTCAAAGAATCTTATGAAGGAACACGGCATTCAAGCCAAAAGATGCCTCTAGCATTAACCGTTCGTTAATCGCAATGAGTCCATCACATGTTCCTTATTCGTTGCTGTTTTTGGACATTCTTTACAGGATTCATCGTACAATGAATAGGTCTATTTCGATTTTTTTTATACACGGCTTAGTACCTGTCTCAGTCTAATTGACTTTCCACCTGTTTTTAATATTCACAACACCAATCTGCGCAGTACTAAAACATCGTCGAAAACAATTGCACAATCTGACCGAATCAACAACACGCTTTCGTGACACATGGTGAGAATGTTGAAAACCATAAACTCGTGATGTAAAATTTTAAACTGTACCAAATATCACGAGTTCGATTATATGTTAAACTGTTGTCCAATATTATATATATATATGGACTAAACACTGGGATGCACTTACTCCTTCCTAGAAGTTGTATAAGGGAACTGTGGTAGCCCCACTATAGGCACGGCTGTTGTGCCATCGACACGTTCGTTCGCCTTTTTACAAGTTCAACTTAAGCCGCATTCTTTAAATCCTATAAGTAACTGTACCTCCTCACGTGGGTGCTGGGTGGGAAACAAACACTTTACACTATCCTACAAATATTAGGTTTAATCGGAGCAAACGATCAAACACGACCCCTAGCAAGCGGTAATGAGCATTAAGTAAAACGCATGCTCGCCTGCAGTCCAATCTACTGACGTATTCAGTATGACGATAGCTTATTTACAGAGCTAAGCAATGAATATAGGCTTGTCGGTAACGGTAATATGATTAATTTGAATTCTGGTATTTTTTGGCGTAGACCAACGTAGTCCCCTCTAAGCATTCACGGTATTGGCGTCTTGTCCAAGATTCAATATGAAACTTTTGCAACCGTGCTTCGCAAGCGCGCTCGAAATATACAATCTCTCTGGCACGCGGTGGCCGTGTTACGTTCGTTAAGCCCTGGCGGTTATGACACTTTTTCGAAACTTGATTTAGCCTTTTTGACTAACCGCAAAGAGGCTTAAAAAGAGCTAAACGTCGTATATTGAAAACCTTTCCACCATCACAAATTTGCGCAGTTGGTCCCTACCTATTAGTCAGGATATTGAGTATCGCGCTAAGTAGATGGGCAAACATAGCATACGTATGCAGCAATTTTAATACTACATCTGCGGAAGTATACGGACATGCAATTTTATCGTTTAGGCAGAATGTCCAGACTAGCAACAAGTGGGGAGCATAGAAGCGAAAAGCCTTCATTAGATGAACATACTACACATGATCTTAACAAGTTCTGAATGCCGCTGCTCTGACCCCACAGCGAGCAGTACGGTGATTTGTGCTGTTATTTTTTTTTTGTAGAAGCCTAACTGGAAAATGCGGTTGCACACACGGACACCACAGCAGGAAGAGGTCCCTGCAAGTGTGGGCCGGTAGCGTGGGGCTCCAACCCACTAAAAACCAATCATGTCCCCCGTCCCCCAACTGACGGCGCTGTTTGCTTTATGGGCTACTTCTTTCAAGCAACTCACTCTACACTTGCCATGCTATGGAATACCTATGACTCGTTGCTTAGCCTGTTTTGGCCTTAACGGATGATTCCACGGGTCATGCACTTACGCATGTAGGCACACCTAAGCCTTTGGAGTTATACTGTGATGCATTCGTCGGACGAGATAATCAGCCGAAAGGTGGCGGCGATAAATCCAACAGGTACAGATACGAATTCGTCCCTTGTACTTTCATCACACGCCATTTTGACACAACCATGGGGTCATAGGCACTTGGTGTAAATGTTTCACATAAATTCTAGAGTTTTCTTAAATTAAATTATGTTCGGAAGATGTAAAAGCAAGCAAACTAACTAGCTATGTATATGTGCAGACTTGCAAGTGAGCTGGTAAGCGTATCGGTATGGTAAAACCTACACCTACAAAAACAACAATAGTAGTAATAATATAAATACTTGAATATAGCATTAATATAATTCAATTCAGCATTTATTTCACCAAAAAATATAATCAATATAGTATAGATAGATCACATTGGTCACCTTACCTAACATAGTGCAGTATTACTTACTAAGAAGAATGCTGCCGATAATACGGGCTGAGCTAGAAGATGATAAACAGGCGTTCATTTCTTAAGAGAGCTTGTGGGAGATATCATGCGGGGGAGTGCCCCAGAGTTGAACCACTGGCCAGGCTGGCTCAGTGACCGTGTTTTTATGTATAATATTTGACTATATACCTAACAAAGGTGATTAATAAATGAATGAATTTCTTAAGACTGTTTTTTAAATAATAAAAATGATTTTTATTATTATAATAATCATTATAACAGTACAATAATATATATCTTTAATATTGTGTGATACCTACAAAATCTTAAGTACGAGCCCATAGATCCATAGGTTGCTTGGAGGAGTTGACGGGACGATATAATAAATATGTCTTGCTAATCTGATGTCATGCGTGGCGGGTCCGATTTCGACACGACGCAGACCAGGTAGATAGATGTCCACGCCATCGCATTCCTTGTGCGAGGCCCCGCAATGTTTATTTAAATTCCCCTACACACACGTTACAGAATGAACGCAGGGAGCCACAGACAATGGCACAGAAGAGCACTTTAGAAACAGCTGCTGACCTTGGCTGTGCGCAGAGAGAATGCACGGTTCTTACATTTGTGTTGTTCTGTGGACATAAGACTCTAAGATAGGGTGAATAAAAACGACGCAGGCGAGCAAGAATTGACTACCGATTACTGCACTGGTCGCCTGCACCGCTGTAATGGTAGTTGCACCACCAGTCAGTAGCAGAAGTCTAATAGTATTTACGTAAGTAAAAAAAAAGAATCATTGAAGGCATTGTCGCGCTCCCCGGGGAATCGTCGCTCAACTGTGACGAGTGGGTGTTAACGATTATGGGTAGATTTGCTGTACCCTTGGCCTAACGTAGACCGTCACAAGGGGACGTAGATAGAGCTGCCCCAGAAGCAGCAGAACCTGCTTGGTTGCACCGGTTACGTACGCCACTTATTGGTGGTGAGATGATGAGACATTCAGATTGGTCTCGGTTGGTCGATCTGTTGGTCGATTTCTCGCGCCACCAAGCATTTGGCAGTGTTACAACAAGTGGGCGTCTGCTGAAGTCAACGATTCGTACGAAGAAAGCGCTCTAGCGGGTGACGGAACGGTGAGGGTGCACAATCCTGTTCGAGGTTCACCAGTTTCACCCTACCACCACCACCACCACCGGCAAACCAAACGACGATACGGCCATAGCCGTGTCGATCGCTTTCGAAGCTTCGCCGCGCAAATCGAGTTGGTCGTCGAGTTTTGCGCCAGACTTGGAATAGTACCAAACGAACGCAATATCGCGTTTCGTCTGTCACTGATAGCGATTGGCGGTCTTCTTCTTCTGGTTGATTTCTTCCCCTTCGGGATCAGGGATCAGGGCATCAGATCGCTCGGCAGCTGCGACTCGTCCCGAACGCGCAAACACTTCCGTGCGGCAGCTTAACAGCACGTACTAAGTTAACACTGTTTTCGTTTACTTCGCCGCCTAAGTTAAAGTCGAGAACGTGTTACGTTAGCGTCGAATGACGACATGTCGATCCGAACGTAGAGCCAGCACACTACGGTAGTTGAGGCCTTGGCATGCGGCTGCGACTTCGAGAGTGTCTGCAGCGACCACATAGCGTTACGTAAGGGAGACCTCTCTCTCTCTCTCTAGCCTTCTCTCCGTAAAGAAGACATTTTGTAATCCAGCTCAGAGCTGAAAGAAGATCCAGTCATTTAGCTATTGCTGGCGGTTTGTTCTGCCCCCGAGAGTCGTCCGCCATGGCGACCGCCGTTCTGGACTCAGGGCAATCTACATCGACTATAATATAAATAAAAAAAATAGAATTGCCAAATAGTGTCGAACGAAAGCTTGGCGTAAGTTGCAAATTAGATCTGCGCTCTGAACTCAAAAAATTACCGCAAGTAAACGCGATTTGAAGAAGATGTGTTCGCTGAGCGAGCGAAGGGATGCTGATAGCTCAGCAAATTTCACATTAAGCTGAGACACTATCTTGACAATTCAATCGGTCGTTATCTGTGTGGACCGTTAGCTGTCGGTGTCATAATTATTTTGGCAAGCAATTAGACAAAGACGTGACTCGATGTCAGCGAAAATTGATCACATGTTTGTTTTTATTAGAACGAAGCGAAGCTCCGTTACTCTCGTTGCCTAAGCGCCGCCTTAACTGTCAACGTTTGCAGTATGATGTCAGACTTCGGGCGACATCGTCATAACATCCAACAGCCGGTCTTTCATGAAGTAGCATTCCATAAAATTGTCTCACGCGCTAGTATACAAGTCTATTGTCTGGTATTATTATTATCTAGTAATTAAACGAAGGCGTCCGTTGAAAGACTGAAAACGCTAGTTGCTCGACATACAGAATTATTAGTATATGGTTGTATTCAATATGCGTGTGTGTGTGCGTGTGGTAATCGCTCACGATACCAATACGAATGCAGGTAAACAAGGATGGTTTATATACGCTCACCTAGAAGACACGGATACGTAAAACTAACTGGATTTCCCCACACCACGTTTTTGGGCCAAGCATGTAGTAGTAGACATTGTAGACGGAGTAGTAGTAGTAGTAGTAGGTCAGTACAGTATAAAACTAGCGCCTACATTAAATAAATAAAAAAAACTATAATTAAGTGTTTGAAGGTTCCTTAGGAGGACATCGCAAAACGTATGCCGGATACCACATATCGACAACAAGGAAAGCGGTTTAAAGACGACGCGACTTCTTCGGTATATATTTACTAGCGTTAGCTGTGGTGGTTTGTACAGCAGCAGCAGCAGCGTTAACTATGCGGCACGATAATAAAATCTTCACAGCTAGGACAAGTGGGTGCCAAGAAGTCTAGTATGCAGATTTGTAGCGTTCGATACGGGTCTCTTCCAATATACAAGGTCAAACTTCTACATATACACACTTATTTCAATAATCGAATAGAAATCGTTCCCCTGATGTTGGGAATAAAGTCGGCTCATGGTTACGTGTGTATATGGAAAATATGAACGTTATATATCTCCGGTGCATTTTTGCTTCGTTTATAGATATTCATGCGGCAAAGCTCAATTTGGGCCGTTGTTAAACTCGTACAGTTCATCTGAATAAGATTGCTGATTGTCGTCTAATAGTAAGGTTGATAATCATTTGCCAGAAAACGAAATGCATTATTACCACGTTCAGACGATCAGATGATCGATCTATGTTCAGAGTGTTTTCTCTGTTACGTAGGTAACGCTTATTCAGATTAAAGAGTTTATTCGCAACGTTTTCCCGGGCTTCAACTTTCAATATCAGTTGTGTCTTGGAGGTCAAAAAGAACGGTGAGCCCCAAAGTTGCTTTAATGAATTTGTATAGTTTGCATATCTTCTGTTGTTTCAATGCTTTCGTATTATTCTTCCTTGGGTAAGCATTCCATACCCTTCTCAATAATAATAATAATAATATGAATAATAATAAGATAGGTCTTCCGTACAAGCGAGTAGGCAAAACGGAGTAATTTTGAATAGACATTTTACTCAATAAAGCAACAAAAATGATTTACTCTAGCCGTGCAAAGGTGCTTACAAAAAAGATCGATGCACTTAAAGGGCTCGTGTTAAATGCCAAGCCCAACTGGTAAAGGGAATAGGTAACTAACTATAACATCTTATACACGCTCACCCGGCTTTTTATCTGCTGAGCTGCAGCCTGTCCAACCCGTGCCTGCCATTTACTCATATACTTTGGTGTGCTCTGGTTTTACTCATCGCGACTCTAACTCGACCCGACTGCCTGGAAGGTTGGCCTCAAGCCGCCAGAAAAACGGACACGAAATAAAAGCCATCCCTTCCACTAGGGGTAAGGGATTTTGGAACCCAAACAGTTTTGGACCCTGCCATGAAAAGTTATGTGCTGTTCGCTAAAGAAAGTCGCGCAAAACGATGACGTCATAAGCAGTAGATTGCTTTTTTATTCCCGCAATTAATTTTTTTTTCACGCACAGTGGGGATGTCTTTATTCACGAATAGGGCCCTTCTGAGACATATCCGATTTGATATTAATGTTGTTGATAAACGGTCGGCCGAACGCTGCGTGCGGACGACATTGTCCTGTACAGTAAAACACGACGGGATCTTCAGGAAGCTCCGAACACCTTAAAGCAATTTTGTTTTAGCAACCAGTCTAACGTTAATCTCGTCAAGATAAAAGCTATCAAATTATGAGCAGGAGGGTGACTCGCCGCCGACAACCGGTTTCGGCTCTGGGACTCTCCTATAAAGTGCGTGAGCCGATTCTGCTATCTGAACGTTAACTTTGCAGTTAAATAAACAGTATTTGGAAGTCATAGAGCCGAACGCATCGTTAACAGCGTTTCGGCTATGTGAACGATCCCAAATCCCCAGAAGTTGTGACTGGCGACTGCACTAGCCCGTTCACTTATTATTATATATTCACTTATTATTATTCCCGTTCACTTAGTATTATTATTCACTTATCAAGGTGGCCTCAGTTGCTTCAAACAGCATCATCCCGGTTTGGGACGACTTGACAATCGGACAACTGGAGAATCCATATAAGGCAGAATCTTCATGCGTCGGTGGAGGGCTGCATATGCAAATTTTGCACTAATGGGTGTATCACTTTGATACCTATCGACCTTCGAGCAGCCTTGTCCACCAGGCCGGCTCTTGACTTTACGTTTATAACGCATGTATTAATATGATCTTATTTTATACCGTGTTAGTAAAGCAAACAAATCGATACTTATGTTGTTGGCATTTTTTGAAATATAAGATGTTTCGGGAATGCGTCGCCGTGGTGGTGATGCCGTAGTGTGGGACTCACAAACCCGCTAAATTCCGAGTCCTCACCACCCCCTCAGACATCGAATTGCGTGGCATTGCTTCGACAGATGTTGTTGACCTTCAACAAGTATAAAAGACTCAAGTTATTCTTCCTATTATTTAGTTCCAATACTCTGGTCACTTTGTCCTTGCTCTGCCCTCTGCGCTTTAAATCTACTGTCGTACTTACCCTAGTCTCCAATAGCACGAACTAAATTAATCAAAATCTTACTCATTATTGCAGCGACTAGCAACTGCCTTATAAAGCACCGCCAAGAAGTCGATTTAAAGTTTAAAAAATACGGCATGACAATATCTGACTAATTCCTTGTAAAGCGTTCAGATTTGATCTACAAAGCACTTCAACTTGCATTTTAAGTAGAAAGGGAAAACCATATACGCATACCTCGGCCGTTTGAGGTAGTGTGACATTCACCGTCTTATCTAGGAAAAGAAACCTTTACCAGAGAAACTCGGAATAATTTAAAGGAAAAGAATTTATCATTCTATGTGGTGAGCCCTTTAGTATAGGAAGGTCGGGGTTCTGCTGACTTCTTCAGAGAAAGCTCTCCTTGTGCCGAATATTTTTTGAAGTTCTGTAAGGGCATTCCGAGTACGGGATCTGTTTGCACAACAAGAAATGACCAGGTTCGAGGACTTTGCAGGTTTTGGGACAGCCTCTAGGGTCGTTGGTCCGCTTAGATGAAGAATGTGTAGATGTGTACTTCGAATGTATGCTGAGAGTCGTCTGGCATCTGTAGTGGGCATCACGCGGCGGTCTGAATCCCATTTGCCTATGCGGTGTCTGACCTGTCGAAAGTACCGGTGCTGGTTTCCTGATGTACGATTGTATTCCGGTCCACAGGTTACTAACACGATTGCGGCGTCCTAACCGCATAGCATCATTACCGTTTACAACAGTTGACAGAAGTCTTTTTCAGAAATCCGATGCGCTTGTCCTGCGGGGCAATTAGGCAACCAATCCATTTTGTGTCAGTGCACTGATGACTATATTTTCACAATCATTTTGTTTCCAACAGTGGGAAGGAATATCATTTATACTAGAAATTGCTCATATTGTTTTCGTAACATATGCACATGCACATAGAAATTACAGCAGGTTGCTTTTCGGCGGCGTTAGATCACTAAAGTTCCTACCTTATATTGGCGTAAACGCAAGTAGCACTTTGCGCTAGCTAGGTATTGTAAGGTAACGTAACGTATATTTGTCTTTATCATAATAAAAAATATAGCTTGCTTCTTCACTAAGATTGATAGAATATATACATTTGTTGTATATATTTATATACAAAATACAGAACGTACCTTTAATAAACAAGTTTTTGCTTCCAGTAATATCAATTTGATGATGGTCTAAAGAAGATTATGGTCAAAAGTAAAATGAGCAATATTTTTTATAGCGTATCTTAGCAACCCTATTATATGTTTTCAACGCATTCTATACAAATATGACACTATATTTACAAGGCTAACAATGCATTATAAACTAAGTAATAATTGTAATTTCCAATTAATCGTGTACATTAGTTACAATATGACAGATTGACGACATGTCTGTTACATATAATTAGTTAGCCTTTGCAATCAGTTGTCTTTCGAATTCTTCAAAATCTATAATAGTTTACGGACTTGCTTCAATACCTCCATAATGCACAATCAATTGGCAGCTTCCCGCTAGTATTCCTAGCTTCTCTGTATCGAAACAGGACTGGAATCCTCCTTGCTAAGAGTTCACACTATCATCGACTGTATTAGTTCTAGCATCTAATTTTCATGACTCAATTAGTCGTTTTATTTGACAGCCACTGAAGCAATAGCAGTCGAAGCAAATATGCTCTTTCACCTTGTGTGGGTAAGAGACGATTACATACGTATATCATTCTTACTGCCACCAGCCTTCAACCCATTTAGACTAAATTCCTCCTTCGACTGTTTCTTTGATATTATCTCCGTTAGCCTAATCTCTAGCTTAATCTATGCCGAACGTAAGCTTTTGCATAGTTATTTGTATAAATTTAGCATCTTGGATGCTGAGTACAAACCTCGCGTGCCCCTATACGCACACACACTACGAACTGTTATTTATAACGTAAACTTGTCGTACGATAGACTACTTGGCCAAAGAAAGTATCGATAGTTTGCTATTTTTGACCTTTGTGCACCTCTTAAACACGTCCACCTACATTCTCCCTTGTAGCATCTTTGACTTATTGATTGAAAGTTTGCTTTATTAAGCAAATTAGAGGCTTACTTCGAAGGGTAGCCGAAAAACACGTGTAATTCGTTCAGAGGCAGGCAAAGTGCAGACACTAATAGGTATACATCGAGGCAGAATATTTCAAAGGTGTTGTATGCTGCTGTTGTATCGAACTATAGGCATGCGTTTCTAGGTACTTACACTAATGTGTTCTTCTAAAGCATCGCCTGTCTATGGATAATTTTATTTCAGGGCTGGTGAACTCCTCAAGTGTCCTGTTCTTCCATGCAATATCGTATTCCCTCTCCTTCACGGTTACGTGTTTTAACACCTTGGAATTTTGGCGTTGGAGACCTTAAGCAAGTAGTGATAGAAATGATCGATAAACGAATAGCTTTCTCACAAATGGCGATTTTTCTGCTGCGCTATCCAGTGCAGCCGAACAACAAAGTGCTGACATCCCGTGGCACTTGGCTGACGTTATTGACGAGAGCGGGACTTCGTTTTCTTTGACTGTACGACGCATTCATCAAGTATCAGATTAAATCATACTGAGCAAAGGTGACCATAAGATGATATATATAATGTTTGGGCAATTTGACGATTGTAGCTTCCCTAGCTAGTTAGCGCTCGTTGTCGGCAGCACCGAAGTTAGATTGGTACGGTGGGCGGTTGGTTGGCTGGTTGGTCGTTCGCGCTTCGGACGAACTAACGCAGCTCCCCACAGGTCCTAGTCTGCTAAAACGGCTGCATGAAACAATGATCACGACGTCCCAAATGACTGCTTCGAATAGGCCAACCGATGATGGGGCAGAAAAAAAGGCGAAAGGCTCAAACGGGCGACGAACGGGGAGTGGTTTCGAAGTTCGCCATCTTGCTTAAGGAGTTTCTGCTGTCCTGACGTAGCCATTGCGGAAACTTACTGAGCGGCTGTTCGTATCATCGTTGCAAGGAGGCGCGTGCGCCCCCGCCTGGACTTGGCAGAGACGGTGCAGAACTCACTCGTGCCAGACTCATGATACAGTAGTTAGATTAGCGCTTATTAGCGCGAGGAGCTGAAAGTACGCCGAGTCCATACCGGTTGTCACAAGCACCACCACTCTGCTGCTCCTATGTGTGTACCGGTTTACTGGTTCCATCCAGCTCGCAACGCTGCCACCAGCCGCCTCGAACGCGAAGTTTCGGAGCAGCCGAGATAGTAGCCGGCGTCAGGCTGTACTTGCCTCACCACTGATTCACCCTAAACCTATCTCTCAAGGTATGTGTCTCTGTAGATGTGATGGCACAAGTGCGAATCATTCACTTAGTTTTTCGTGCGCAATAGTCGTTGCTTGAATAAAGTTATATCTATAAGCAGTATTAAATACTGATCGACAGCTTCGCTTTAATGGGTCGTCCGGTGTCTTAGTTTGCAAGTGAGGCTGCCAACTTGGCTGCCAATTATAGCTCATTCTCAACAGTTCAATTATAGGCCTCTATTAAATCGTCAGCCTCAAAAGTTTTTCTTAATAATGCGTGCGTTCTCTGTCCTTGAACACTTATAATGTTATGTGACTATGAAATATGTTCCGCATGTGAGGATTTACATAGCTATTTGCAGATAAACTTGTGTTCTCCTAAAAGAGTTGTCAGTATCTTGGAAATTCTTCTCCAGAAATAATGTGAGGTACTTGAAATTCGACACTAAGCGGGTTGAACCGTATCAAAATATTCGACAAAACTCAGGCTCTTCCTTAAGATAGTTGTAAATGAAGTGCACCATGTTTGGCTATGCCCATCTAAGTGGCTTGGTGGACATGCACATCTGACACTACACACAAGCGAAGCGTATAAAATAAGAAAGGCAATAAAACCTATGAATTAATGGCAATAAAACCTATGAATTAATATCAATTAATGTTTGTGGATTTGGGAAAGAAGTTAAATAAAGTCAGCAACTGCACATGCAGACTATAATCACACGTGCAGGTGACCGGTAAAATGATTGATGACTGCTGTTTTGCAAATCATATTTCATACAATGTGTACTCATCGATTAACACCGATGGACTGATACGAAATAAGCCTACAATGTTGTCAAACGTGTACTCTCAATGGGCATTACGAGTGCAATAACTAGAGCAGAAGTTATTCAAAAAGGCTAATGTACAAGAGAAACCCGTGTAATGATGCAGTCTGCTGTACATTGGTGGCTAGAATTCCCTCCACTAATGCCGATGATAACTGTTTCTGTTCCTTTAATTGTTGCTGTTGTTATTGTTGTTGTTCTCTGCATGGGTTCTGTGTGAACAGTATTGGAAGTGGCGCTGGTGGCTGCTACCGCAGTATCTCGTGGCTAGAATGAGTTCATTAGACGCACTCGTCGAAGTTCTGGAGACGCTTGTACCTGACGAGGTCAAACAGCAACAACAGCATGCTGATGCTGATGACAATGGCTACGATGACAGGAACAACAACAACAACAGCAACAACAACGGCAGCCGCCACAACAACAATAACAACAGGAGCAACAACACCAGCAACGAGCACTCAGGCAAGCCAACACCCGGGGACGTGTGGGCCCGCCGGCAAACGTTACGGTGGACGAACTCGAGCTCTGACGAGGCTGTCGACGACGGCACGTGGTCCAATAAACAGCCGAGCCCTAAGGGCAGCGTCCGTCCTCCCAAGATCAATCCGAGTCGGCTCGACCTGCTTATCGATGCTCTCCAACAGCAGATGCCCGCCACTGTACGCTTGCTCATTCAACAGGAACAGCAGTGCGTTGTCGAGGATGATGAGGACGACAGTGGCGGCCACGACGAGATGCTGATGGAGTGCAGTGAGCAGCTGCCCGAGTCGAGCTCGTCGAGCAGATCGAGCAGCTCGATCGAGGATCGAGATCGAGACGGAGACGCCGACGATGATGACGAAGACGACGATGAGGACGCTGATAACGACGACGACGACGCCGAGTTGTTAGAAGAGGCGGAAGAAGAGCTGGAAGAGGAACACGAGGAAGAGCTGGAAGAGGAGCCCGAGGCCGATTCCGCCGAGCTCTGGTTCTTGTCCAACGAGGATGCAATGTCGAATGTCGTTGTTGCTGACAACGATAGACACAGCCATGCGGATAGTAGCCGTCATGACGGCAAAAGCGAGGATTATGACGATGCTGAGAGTTGCGAGATTGCCGACGATGACGACATTGACAACGACGACATCGACAACGACGACATCGACAACGAAGACAACGAACACAACAACATCAACAACAACAATAACAGCATCAACAACAGCAGCAGTAGCAACAAATACAACAGCAGCAGCAACAACAAATACAACAGCAGCAGCACGAGCAACAACAACAACAACTGCAATAGCAACAGCAGTCATGATGAAGACGATCACATCTCCGAGCAAAATGGCAGCAACAACTACCCCGAACGCGAGCTAAACGTCGAACAGAAGAAACCTGCTCTGTTAAGAGAGACGCTGAGCTTCGTCGACGAACGCAACGATAGAGCAGAAGGCAACTGTAGAAGCTCTGCTAACACTCGACGTCGGACGGGACAACCCAATGTTGATCTGCAATGGCACAACTTGTACGTACGGCGGTTTCGTGATCTATCCCTTTATATCCGTTGCGTATACAAAGTGTTAACATAACAAGGTTATATATATATATATATATATATATAATTAGCATGTAAACTGTCGGCTCCAGGCCGTCCTTCGATATGTGAGAAGCCCCTTTACAGAGTGTGGACGTAATTACGAAAGAATCGTTGGACGTCTTGACAATGTTTTTTTTGATAAACTCAAACGCTGATTTCCCGTGAGTTATCGGATATAAATAGGTTTACCCAGATATGTGAAAATCTTTCCGGCTTGGGTCTTCACTATGAAATATTTTTGACTATTGTGTAAGATGTTTTCAGTCAGAATTTTCTTTGAAAGTAGGGTTGATGTTTTGATAGGCCTTAATTACGTTAGGGTCCTTCCAGGACACATTCTGCAGAATACCCTGGCAACTTTCTAGGCTACTCTTCGTCAATACAGTGGGGTAGAATTCTAGATAAGAAAGGGAGCTTAATTTCACCTTCTCAATTGCGATACCGTTGTCGGTTTCCTATTCTGTCTACAAGCGCCCATAACACCGCCAACGACGTACTCCGAGTTATACATTGATGTGCCTATAAGAATCAAGGCATCTTTAAAAGGATTTTGAGGTAGCTGGTACTATGGGGGTTGTATTACCGAGTGCATGTTTTATGGTACATCGACGAAGCTAAGGTAGTGCTCATTTTGCCAATCTGAAATGTTGATAGCAACGACTTTGTGCCCTTCGTACGACACCAGGTTTGGAGAGCATCGACAATCGATGTGTCAGCTGCTTACTAATCGCAATTGGGATGTTGCTGTTTCGCCGCGCTAGGAAGACTTCTAGATTAGGCTACGGTGGCTCCGCATCTGCATCAGGTGTATCGTGTCCATCGGCATCATTTTAACAGCTAGCGGTTATTAGCGGCGCAGCCTTTCTTCTAGGAGAACGACTTTGGTGTTGGATCTGATGTATGGCCTCATAGCTATTAAAGTACTCGGCCAGTCATATCTGAACAACTCGTAAAGCTCACCTGTAAAGATCCACCAGCCGTAAAAGCACGATCCCGTCGTGGTTTCTACGTCAAAGGTGTCTTGAAAAGAGAAGGATGGAAAAACGTGCGCGTTTTTCTCTGCGCGCAGATATATTATAAATTGTAAATATCAGAAGATATGTTGGTATGGCGCTTTGGGTTTAGGTATGATCATATCATCGTCATCATCACCATCACCATCATACGGTGCGGCATGGTCAGCATGCGTCGTGGTTAGTAGTAGGCTTCTTACTCAGGTATCAGACGAGGCTGTGCTCTGACGCTGTATCGAGGGCCTTCTCGCTTCGACGATACAATGTTTAACACGTAAAGGGTCTAAATATTGTTGTGGCCACTCCGCAGGGCGCCCGTCGTGTTGTCTTCTCGAAGGAACTCGGCGACGCCGACATCTTCCGGAATCACGGAATCTCTCGAAGAGTGCCGTAAACGACGCGGCTCAGGTGCAAGACCTTTCAGGTTGTACGACTAGACATTTACTGTTACACGTCTTAGGTACGGACACGCATTAGTGCTGTGCGGAACACATAACCATATATTTATATATATATATATATATATATATATTAAGAGCGGGCAAACACGGGCGACAGTCTTTTCTGCATAATACACTTATTTGTTAAAATTGTTAAAAATGTACTAATATTGGAAATTTTATGCTCAATGAGGAATTATTGAATTTATATAAGAATAAAAAATTAAATTTGCCGTCGAAACGTCGAACATATATATATATATATATATATTTATATAGATCTAAGAAAAGGCGCGGTGTGTTGCCGATGACGTGGCCATAGCAGCCATAGCAGTTTTATTAGAACTATGCGTCTATGTATGTATGTAAAAGTAATTTAGGTTCTACATGGACAAAGGCTTTGTTCACACTACGTACAGCGCGTGTGGCGCTCGTGATTCGCTACAGCCATTGGCAACGACCCTGTTCCACCTAAGCGTGAACATTAGGCGCACTAATTCGGCTAAGATCAATAGGCTTGTTTTGAGGAATAAACTGTGTTAGATCAAGCAGCCCTAGTAAGCTGCAATTTAAACAGATTTAGGCAGGCTTTTCTTTGTCTATTACTACCGATAATTACAACTCGGCTTACGCATCACAGATGCAACGTGTGCAATTGCGGTTTTGGACACAAATCGACTCTGCGCAACCACTATCGGATCCACACCGGTGAGAGACCTCATCGCTGCTGCGTCTGCCTCAAGACATTCTCCCAAATCGGTACGTGTACGATATTACTTAATGGACGACTTTCCTCTTCCTAGCCGTCTCCAGTTGTCTAATACACAGTGCGACTTGCTTAGTTCTGGTCGATTCGTTTTTTTCAAGTCAAACGGAGTATCATCTCGGAGCTCAGCTAGCCAATACGCCAATAAGACGAGAAAGCGCAGCTGATATGGTAAAGACAACACACCTGTTTAACTGTGCAAGTAAGGCAAGAAACGATGTGCAAGCACTGGTAGGCTAACAATGATATTAATTGAATTGGCAAAAGAAGCAACTTTACTATTATTCCTAACGACCTCATGGCATTTTGTGTCCTGGTGTCCTTCTCTTGACCTCTCTTTCTCTGTCTTTCTGGCTCGGAAACCTTCAGGCAATTTGAAGCGGCATTTGGCTCAGCATGCCAATCTGGCATTGTCGTGCCCCCGTTGTGGAGTGATTTTCGCGTTCGGCCATCTACTTCAAGGTAACTACCATCGTGCGTCTGAAAAGCAATCACCATTACGTCTGTTGATTTTAAGCTTCTGCATTACTCGAGCGCACTCGTGGATTTGTTATTACTATTTGTGCTACTGCTTTGGAAGTTGTCGGCGTTTTGAGGTTTTTGGCGGCGCGCAAGCATACCATCCTAATACGCACATTGATGTGCATACGTTTACGCGTAGTACCATAATTAAGAAATTACATAAAACTATACCCCGAGGGGTATATAAATGATAAATTTCCAAAATGCCAAGCAAGCATGGCAAAACAATTGTAAAACAAATAATGGTTTTCCCGTGCTTTTGGCAGTGAAACGAAGGTTGAACAGATAATATATTTGACATTATATATATATATATATATGTTTATATATCACTAAAGTAATACCACAAGTATCCCGGTCATGTAGGTTAGGGGGTCACCAGGTGTTTAGTGGGTTTGAGAGTCCCGCACTACCCAGACCAAAAGGGTGTGCGTTATGCATTTTTGTTCCTGGCCCCTGTAAAAAAAAAGAATTATATATATATATATATATATATATATTGTGTGTATGGATAAAAGGAAGACCAGGGAGGGCTGTTTATTACCGAAGACATCTATTATCGTGCTTTACAGTTCATCTTCGTTCGTGCAGAAAACAGATGACAAATTATGGGCGGCGTCCTTCCCGAGCAGCAGCAGCACAGTCCAACCGGCATAGCAGTAATTCAACCAAAAACCACAAAGTGAAGGTATCTAGCACAAGCCATCAAAGCATCATCAACAACAACAGCAACGATAGCAACAGCAACCACAGCAGTTTCGATAATACAAACAGCAATGCAGCACTAAAGACAGCGACCGAGTCAAAGGCATGCGCAGATGCCGACTTTCGTCCAGTCGTGGCCAATACAAATCGGCATCTGCTTTCGCAACCCGATGAGCATGATTCTCTGGCCGAGGTGACTACCGCGTGGCCCTCAGAGAAGCCCGGCAAGCAGGTGAAGCTGTGGACGATGTATCCGTGTCCTCTCTGCGATAAGGTATGCAGCCATCAGTTTCTTCTCATACATATGGCCTACGGTTTTTTTTTTAATATGATTGGCCATCTTATTTTCGTGGCGAACGTTCCACGGAAACAGTTCCATTCGATGCGGGACACATACTATGGAAGATTAGCTATGCTAATAGGCCTAGCGGGTGTGTATTGTGACTGTCACGTGTCCGCTTCGTCTAGGCTAGGCCGAGACACCACTTCAGAAGTGTGCCCCAAACGGAGGCCGCGTTTCCACGTTCCATCCGATATGTGTCTCCTGTTTGTACTAAGAGATAACTGCATCTTGAGTCAGGTACTTTTACGAAGATTAGAGCAAAATCTCGACTAAATAGACGATCACTACAGCATGAACGTAAATGATAAACCATACACCGGTGAGAGGGAGCGGCCGTGTTGTTTTGTAAAAATGTTTTTAGCAACAAAACGGGTACGTGGAAGGTAGGTGGATAAATTACTCGCTTGACATTTATACCTAAATACACAATGTTATAATTTTTCGAAGGGGTGCCTCGGGACGGCAGTATAAGCGAACATGTTGAGATATCTAGAGTTTCCCCCCAACATTTCTTGTGGCGGCATGGTCACTGACTGTCATCGGCGTATGGTTTATCATACAGTCTCAATGATACATGATACACAGTAGGTTCTCAATGGGCATCGGTCAGTGAAAATTCGATCAACAACAGAGATTGAACCGGCGATACCCCGGTAGATCACAACCGTGATGACTAGCGCACTAGACCTCCTCTCCCCCCGGCTACAAAGGAACCTCCTGTTAACCTCCGTGATTAGAATTGTTAACTTGAGACTAATTGTTGCTGTTGTAACTGTTGCTGTCATACATTAGGTGCTCACCTGGCAGTACGATCTTCGCCAGCATCTGGAGACACACCGCAGACTACGACAGCTGAAAGGGCCGAAACGAGACGATGGGCCACGGGCCGCCTGCAACAGCGATAGCATCGTGCACAGTGATAGCGACAATCGAAACTCGAGCCTCAGTTCATGTAGTGCGATACGCACCCGGAGCCGGTCAGTCTTCTACCGTTAGTAACCGGATGAGGGCGCGGCAGACATAGGGTGGTCATAGGTCAGAGCGGCGTTCCCATATTTTGCATTTGCTCTCGCCGCCACCCACGCCGCCATGCCGCCACACAAGATGCACGAAAGCTGTGTGAATTTTTCGAATTAACCGATTCACCTGGACACATCACTGGACTTTGACTTTTTAGATTGCAGCAGCTTGTACGCGCCGAAGCGCCTGCTTTGGCTTCGAGAAGAGCGGAAAGCCAGCGAGCAATACACACCAAGCATGAGAAGAGACGAGTTCACCGACAACGATACCTGGGTCGATACATGTCGTGCTCCTCTTACCGTCTTCTTCCAGACACTGCGATGAATTTCATATCATTCAGACGCTATTCACACCACACCACACCTTTTTTTCACCATACCAGATCACTTATTGTGTTTTTTTTTGCTTGTTTGTATATCGGCGGCGAACAAATACGCATAAGTTGTTGCTGTCGTCGTCGTCGTCGTCATTGTCGTCGCGGTGTTTCGAACTAGCGGCTACTAAACTCTGTGATAGATCTGTTGGCCATCTAGATGAGAATACGTATGTCTCAGCCACCGTCAGATGAGACGCTCGCTGATTATTGACTACTGTGATAGATGCGTGTCTCTTGGCTAACTAGATGAGGACGTTCGCTAGCTATTGACCAGCCCCAGACCAGAGTACACTAGACAAGACAAGAAGAATTAGCCGATGATCGTGCTAACTAGAACTAAGAGCTGTCTAGTTACCAACTTCTACCCAGGATGGCAAACAATGAATGAGTACCACCGGTCGGTCAACTGCCGTGCCCTATGGTACCAGACCAGTTTTCAAATGAAGGCTGAACAACGACTATCTCTGTAGTTGTTAGTGTTAGGTGGCAGCCGTGACGGAGACGTGACGGGCTGTCTCTGTATGCTACGTAGAAGAATATTTTCAATGAACGCCCTATTTTTTGTGCATGGTACTTAGAGCATTTTTGTTCAATATTTTTCCACACGTAAACACACGCAGGCACACACACACACACATACTACTTCTACAATACTATATCACGAATGAGAGACTTCATTTACCTCAGAAGCATTTCTAGTACTATTACTATTAGGCATCTCAAAATAAGGCGAATTGTTATACAAGGCAAGACTGTGCTTTGAACTACAACAACAACAACAATAACAACAACCTGCTATTTGAGTTGTTCAAAGTTTATCGACTGATACAATGGGCGACGCAAGGTCAACTACAGCATATGCCACCTTCTTCATTGACTCGCAGGATGTCACCTTGGACAGGTTACCTTTTGTCTGGTAGATTTCCGTGTTGACGTTCCGATGACGAACATGAATAAACTGCTCGTGATTGCCATCGTTGAACACACAGACCGACTTTTGATATAGATATTAAAGGAGAAATATATATATATATATATATATATATATATATATATTCCGCAATAGATTGCATAGCCCAATGTTTGGCACCCAGCTGCTGGCTTTATAATAATAATTAATATAATATGAACGACCAGATCATATCCTGGCATATATGGAATGCGCCTGTAGTAAACGCGAGTACCATTATTTGTGTAAACCTAACTTTATAGTTTAGCACTCCGTTTTTGACCAAATTTAGTGAGAGGGACAAGAAGGAATATAAACTTTACAAAAAAATTGATATAATTGCTCGTAAAAATCATCGTATGCTCAAATTTTGTGTAGAGGTTTATAAATATTATGTACTTTAAAGTTCATCATCACAATAATTTTGTTAGTTAAACATAATACATTATAATTTAAAAGCTAGTTTAAAAGAAACAGTTTTATTCTCTCAGTTTTGTTTAGTTAGCTCAGACTAAACGGAGCACTTTCGTGCCAACAAATTTGTCTAGTTTATTTAAATAGGTTTTCAGGAATTTTAGCAGGCTAGAAGAACGCGAAAGTTCCACCAGCTTTGTTGGTATATATATATATATATATATTGTTCGTTAGGCATGTATACCTAAATACACAAGTCACGCTTTTATATCAGGGGCGCTTAGAGCGGCAGCATATATATTACCTACGCATCCATATAATCCATGTCTACTTTAATACCTACTGAGTATTTGCGTTCCATTGTGACAACCCCTTCTTTGTAATATCGACCAGGTTATTTCTAACATTTGGTCCTAGAGCTGGGGCCTCCGACATCTCTATATCTCTGCTCCCCCCTAAGGCTATACATTCTTTAATAATATGCTTGATTGACTCATTCTCTAGCCCACATGCTCGACATTCTGTACTTTGCCCCTCCTTATATTTAGCTCTATGTATCCTTGTATCCAACATCCCTGCCCTGACATCTGCCAATAGCCCACTCGCTCTTGAATTATCGTATACCCATTCTACCCCGCCTCTTTCCCGCTTTTCCTTTCCATACATAGTTGCCAAACTTGATCTGGAACCCATCGCCAATTTCCATTTGTCTGTATATGACTTGCTTACCTTCAATTTCTCCATTTTCTCTGATATCCTCGCTCTTGCCCATTGCCGAATATTGTACCCAATCTCCCTAGCTGCGAACTCTACTCTGCGATCCCACTTCGTTTTAATCCTAAAACCCGTCTTTATCAGCTGCATCTGTTTAACCCATTTTTTATGTGTGACATTTTCAATCCTACTACTAAATCTAAGCTTACTTTGTACTTCCCTTTTTATACATTCTTCCTTCCCCCTCAAGAAATTCTCTGGCGCAACTAAAACGGTAACCCAATGCAAATCTTATCACCTCTCTTTTTATTGTTTCTAACTTCATTCTCAACCCTGCGCTGTGGACCAGAGAGGCATTAGCAAAGGACAATCCTGGCACATAGATGGCCTTCCAAATATTCTTTGTTACTATATATTTATTAAACCCCCAGACGCCCTTACACCTTACTGCATTTCTTCCTCTTTCAGCCTTCTTCCTCCGTATTATCTCTTCTTCCTCTAAATATTCATCCCCTGTAGTCATTGTCACCCCAAGATACTTGTACTGACTTTTATAATCCAATTATTTTCCCTGCACTACAACTTCTTTGCCTTGATATATATATAGTCACCTTAACTCATGACACGATAATTACTACTATTATTACTTCTAATTGTAATAATAGTACGAACGTGCTAGATGATTATACAATACTGATTCTCAACGTTAGACCACCGTCAGAATGAAACGTGATACACATGGGAATTAGGAGGTCGCAATAAGATGCGATAAATCGTGCCTGTCTAACCA
>QVRM01001930.1:175000-246705 GCA_003439945.1 Dermanyssus gallinae
CCAAATTAATGACGAATGAGCATTTTCCAGTTACTCGACTGTACAAAAAAGATCATCTTTTTCGATTTGTTTAAACACTTTTTTTGGAACAGGCTAAATTTCTATTAATTCATCTTTGCCCAAGACTAATAGTGCATCATGGGGAAGGAAATGGCCGTCTCTACAATTTAATTTTCTAAAGTAAATATATTCTTGATATAGAAAAATGGGGGACAGTTGACTGCTCGAGATAATTAAGCAAAAGAATGATACCGACCAAGTCTATTGGCCTCAGAAATATGCTGCCTTAACCTTATGGCATAGCACTGCCTGGCTAACTAAAGTTTTCTCGAGAATACGATAAATTGTGCTTCAGTGCAAGAAAAATTTGGCTCTCAGGGATCTAATGAAACAACCTGTAGTTAGTTATGAAGCTTTTACATCGGGAACCCCTGCGTCTATCTTTCATTGTGCTGTGTAGGATCTTGATTCTGCATATTCAGCACCCGCGTACGGAGCCATAAGACGAAACACTGTGCTTTTCAGTGAATCGACGAGATTTTAAGAACACTAAGGGGGTCACGTTTAATGGACAGCTACCTCAAACAGGGGTTTACAATAGTAAAAGAACAACATCATCGGTTTAATTCCAGTACGATGAAGAATTGCTGATCTTTTTGGAGGCCAATCTTGAATTATTATTATTATTATTATTATTATTATTATTATTATTATTATTATTATTATTATTATTATTATTATTATTATTATTATTATTATTATTATTATTATCATTATCATTATCATTATCATTATCATTATCATTATCATTATCATTATCATTATCATTATTACAGGGGCTCGACACCCTAAATGGCAGTTAGACACAAACTTCTCGACGTTCCAGCCGACGTCTGAACGTCTGGTATGAGAGGCAACAGTTTGGGTTACGTCAGTTGTGAATAACTACTAGACACTAAAACAACCACAAGTAGACCGGAGCTCTACGAGAGCGGTGAACTGCTACGGTATATATTCAATTAATATAATTACGTAAATAACATATATTTGCGATATCAAGTGAAAAAAAATGCTATAATCTAGAGTATGCTAGAATATAAGCTGAGTCATTGTGTATCAATCTTAATAACAACGGAACTCGCTATAAGGCTGTTAACCGTTAAAATGTAAACATATACCATATCATATCAATTAAAACATAAAGAGTTTTTTTAAACTCTTTTTTAAAGTAATTAAAAAATAGTTTTTTAATTGTGTATATTGAATATATTAATAGTATATTATTAAATACTAATTAACTATTAATTAATTAGTTAATTAATAATTAACTAATTAATTAATAGTTAATAAATTAACTATTAATAATTAGTACATTGATTCTAACTATCCCCTGGCGAATCTAGGAGAAATGGCTGCGGTGATACCGAGGGGAGTAACACAGGGGTAGATGCTCAGAAGTTCAGTTCGATGCAAGAGCTAAGCCTTTAGGTCATACGTATGGACGTTGTTATGCCTCACGGCGGTTCCAAGCCCGTAGGGAACGGAGGATAATCACCTCCTAATTTTTTTTAAAAAGGTCATACATGATTTAAAGGTATTTTACGTCAGGTAGCAAATAATCTCGACAACATTATTGTAATGTAGCATGCTTGGCTACCTTGTGGGACTCCGGTTAACTCTTTGACAAATAAAATTCGGCGAGCTTATTATAACTTTAAAAAAAAAACATTTCATTGTGTGTAATACTGCATTTTAGCCGTTAGTCAAAAGTAATTTTAAGATAAACTGCTGAATAGAATGAGAAAGCATTTGTAAGGCGATTGTCCTTGTGGCAGGATGACCGCTGACTTTCAGCGATGTTGTTTTTGTCGTCTGTGTTCAACGAGCTGTAGGAATTCAACCAATTTAGTCAACTACAGGAATCTAACAAGCGGCACTCCGGTCGATAACAATTATGTCTAGCGAACTAGACCGTTAGAACAACCAGCCACTCAATATAGACTGCTGGGAGAACTGGAGCGATTCTAAAGAGATCACTATGCGTTTGAGGTTGCCCCGGTCATCAGAGTTGGCATTAGTGGGACAGAGTTAGGAAGGTACTAATGTCCTTGGATGTCAAATTCCTAAGAAGAACGAAGAATGGGTAGCTACTAAAAGTATTAGTTGTCATATGTTTCAATAACAACTATCCCATTTACTAGACGGGCTAGTAGTAAAGGATATTTCGGGTGCGCCAGGCTGGGAAAATATTTGGGTTAGCAATCGGCTGAATTAGACAGTTTTCATTAGAAACATTGTTGTGGTGAGCAGACACATGCGTCGAACACTCGATTCGTTGAACGTCTATTCGCGCAGGTTTCTATTCGAGGGATTTAGGCAGCGCCGGCTGATCATTATTAGCTCGAGTGCTGTAATTGTTCGTTGTAATCACTGCTACAAACTATTGGAGGTACGTCCACGCAATTGTCGTATAGAAATTTCCTAACTTGCTGATTTCAGCACCAGGTGCCCGGTCAGGACGCATGCGCAGCATCTGGCTGCAGAAACTGTCAGGTCGGATTTCGATTACCCTAATGCCATACGTTTCGAGAGTTCCCAGTCTCCCGAAGCGGAGATGGTCGATAATGGTCTGCAAATCCCAGTTTACTTTTCCAGTATCTAGCCAACTGGCTTAACAGCAGTATTCCTACAAATGTGATTTGAGCCCGGATATTTTTTTCGAATATGGACGGGACCTATCTCGAACTTGGCACGTTGAAAATAAATCAGAGCTTTTTCAGGCCGCCTCTCAGTGTATGCCTTTTTACACGTTCAAATGCCCTGCAACTGCTCTCGCTGTGTGAGCTTGGCGATAGACTGAGTACAGATGTGCCAAAACCAAGAAATGAGATTTGACGTGGCTAAACGCAGGCTTATAGTGCGTTTGAGTGGTAGATAGACTTAGCCTAGCAGAAGACAATGCAAATAAAAATAATCAAATTATAAAAAACACAGACCCACGGAAACTCTCTCTCTCTCTCTATTTATATATATATATATATATATATATATATATAAATACATACATCATTGGTCAAATAATGTACATCCAGTTTGAAGTACACACATCGGACAACACAAATGCCCACGGTGTACGGCGTTTATTGAAAAACAAGGCGCTGCTCATAGCACAAAGAAGCCAACAAGCAACACGAAGTAACACTTCTGTAGACCTAGAGTTAGCTGTATGAAGCGGGATAGCGAACGAAACAACAAAGACTTTAATCATATAAAACTTGTAACAGTGGTGTGCCATTGCTTAATAAGTGAAGGGTTTTTTTTTGTGAGAGCGGTGTGGGTAAGTATAGTCAGAACGTTCACGCGTAGAATGTAGCATTCAGCTTTCAGATGGGTTTTTGCGTCGTTCAACATGTGATCACAAGACCAAGATCACATGACCAAGATCACATGACCTCCGCTCACGCAAATTTGAAGTATTTGTGTGCCTGCTTTGTTGTGTGTTTACAAGTACCAAAACGTGCTTACAGGTGCCAAAACGTCTATCAGTGAACTCGCGAGTGCTCTAGACTGGAGATTACCCACGGAAATCCACAGACGAGTTTTCAGCACACTGAACTGAAGGTTTCAGTAGCGGTTCTGCAAGTACCAGGGTTCACGCAGTGACAGAAGCTCTAAGTGACGGGGAAGTCGGCATAGTGAATTGTATTGACTGTTCCCCACCCAGCTCCCCGCTTTATTGTAGAGGGCAGCTAGGGCTCCTCGCCGTATAGTGCTATAAATCCGCGATCTATTTGGGAGTTCCTGCGAACGTTCCATAGGTCGGAACACTAACGCCGCCCTGGAATGCAAGGCTTCTCTGCCTTTGCGCTTCTCCGGAACGAGCTGGCGTAAAGGCTGCGGAAGCCACATTCTGTACACGCTGGGTGACAACCTCCTGTAACGATAGAAACGACAGAATAGTGGTGTGTATTAGGAGTAAGATTATTGACAAAAAAAGATTGATCTTATATATATATATACATATGCGGAAGATATCTACATATGCTGTAAGATATCTACTTGCTGTACATATTGTGCCATATATATATATACTAGTATATATATATATATATATACCATCAGCCTTACACGCTAGTTCATGGACTCAGACCTACTTCACTTTGACATATTGGGAGCCGTATCGCTGTATAGACGATCTGGTATGTTTCGCACGCAGTGCAATTTATTTAAGTGTAATAAGAGCTATTATATAAAATCCTGTTCCAGTATACGTTTATGTATTTATTTTTACACGGGTCGTACTTACTCGCACGCTTGTACCCGCAACGCAAAGTTCTAGTACAGTAGAGCTTTGGCTTGCGTTCGTTGAGATCGTTGGTTCGAACTTAAGACTGGGCGCTCTCTTGTTCGGTAATTCTACAGTGTTCTTTGCCTATTTAGAGTGAACGCTAGAGGGGGAGCGGATCCATTATTGGCCAGATACAGGGCTCAGAAGGCCCTGGGACAGAGCGACAGCTCAAGCACGACGTTCTACCTTTCTGCCTTCGGATTGATTTACCTTTTTAGTTAAATAAGCATCCATAATGGTTAGCAGTTGCGGTTAAGTAAATGAAGGTTGTGCCAGGAGGAATTCGTAGTTGTGGTTAAGTAAGTGGCGCTTGTGGTTTCTCAAATAACCTAAACATACCAATTAAAAAAATACCTAATTCTGTTGATTTCGCTTTAAGTTTTGCCTCTATATATATATATATATATATATATATAGGGGAAGACGAAAGTATACATGTACACACACTATATATATATACAAATACTGACCCTCTTGGGACCGAACTGGATGGCAGCCTCCACGCCAGTCGGAGCTGAGGACGTCCACACAACGTCAGCTGAGTTCTTCGATTCGGTGCCAAGCTCGTTTGTGGTCACCTCCGCGCGGTATCCATTTTCGTCAGCTACGTAGTTAACAGTACGCGTTCGACCGTCAGCCAGCGTTAGGCTGTATGAACCCGTCACGCGACCGTTACCGTCTCCGCTCGCCTATGAATAGGTTCATCAAAGAAAAGTAGAAAAGCATACTTATAAATAGATTTAATTACATTTTGAAGGACGGCTATATCAGGACTGTGATCGGATGCGGACTGCGTTCGTAGCTATGCTATCGGCGTATCACTGTGTAGGTAAGAGAACCCGGCGTATTGGCACGTAGAGAGGTCGTCCTCTGTGCTCTTCCTCGAGCTATTCAGTTCAGCTCACCTGGGCGCTGTGCGAGCCTTCGGGATCATCCGACGTATAGGCATACTCGAACGGTGTCGGCGGGTACTGAACCTATGTAGACAAATCAGTCGTTTTTCGATTACGTTTTGTTAGTAGTAATAGGCATTGTCCATCAATCGTCTATGTGAATGTGTGTACATCATATATATAGCGGATCAATTATGTATATATATATATATATATTAGCGGGAGTAACTATGACTCGCTTTCTGGCGTGGTCTGCTGGCGCGCGACTTCCGCGTGCTACGGGGACCTTCACGCGCCCACATGAAAGTTAGTCAGACGGTGCAAACTCCGAATAATAACTCTCCCGAGGTCACTTTTTGGTGGCGCGGGAGGCTAGGCATATAATATAGATTGAGTGGCAACGAATTCATATTGTCATTCTGTCGTGGCCCATTAGAGGGCTGTTAAGGCTACTATGATTGTACGGGGAAAGTGTGCTGCACATGGAACCCGGGCCGGACGGTTAGTGCACCGGGCTTTAGCAACCTGGGAGTACCGTCTGGGACGCCTGCTGCCTTGGCTTAATAGGCACATTGAGAGCCAGTTAGCCACATAAACGCAGATCGCCTGTCGAGAGGACCATCTGGCTCCGTTGTTGCTTCGGTAACAGCGGGGAACCCCTGCTCTGGAGTGTCGAGCCACCCTTCGGGGGGGGGGTGAGTATATTCTGGGGTGTAACGGCGGAGTAGTGTGGTACTTCCATTCCGGACAATTTATATATATATATATATATATGTAGCTCTCTTTACTAATGCACTATAAACTTGCACCTATTATCTATTTCATGTTTTCTCCCAAACTTTGCTCTAACTGTCCTCTTTCGGCAGATCTCGTTATTTTCATCGCATACTATGGTTTAGCTTATAAATGCACAGACAAATCAACCTTAACAATACCAATACCTTACCAATTTTATAGTATTTTGTGGGAATGTTCCCGTGCAATATTGAATGGGGCTAATAACTGAGCTAGTGGTGCGACACTGGCCGGGAGGAAATGTGTGCGTAGTTTAAGAGGACTGACCTGTTGAACTGTGGTGGCCGGCCGAACATTCTGTTGAGCCGCTGTGAGGCCGACGGCCAACGCTGCGATAACAAACTGCAAAATCCGTACGTAGAATATCCACATTACGGGGCGGTTCCAAATTCAGTTAGTTTGTGGTAGCGAATTTGCATTAGCCATATATTACTCATATCTGTAATAATATATATGTAAATGCTTACATATGTAAATATATATGTAATTCGGTAAGTGAAGTACAAAGTCCTTATCTGTTGGCGTAGTCTCGTAAAGCTTTGCAGACTTACGCCAGCAGTATTCCCATGTTTTAATTTGTTGAAAAGTAAGGAGTCTCGACGCCAGAAGAAAACATCATATTTCCTACCTATCTACGTATACGTAGCTAAATATATGTATATATATATATATATATATATATATATATATACCGAAAAAGTATATACAACATGGAACGTTGTATATACTGCAACAAAGCGAACAAGACGTCAACTGTTGACCAGATACGACACTTTTTACCACTCTGCGTGCAATAGTTTAAGTTCTATACAGAACGGCCACAGTTGCAATTAGAGCGCACCGACATTATATATGACAGCAACACGACAGATTAAAGAAACCGAGCAACGGATCGCATAAGTCACAAAGGATCCTTAAGCCACTCGATATAGGTCACAATAGGGTACTCTGCCTTTCGGCGCTATCGATCACATGGGCGCTTAGCTTATGAGCAAACAGGTGACACGGGTGCTGCGGACCTATCGCAGATAGGCCATAAAGATACTTGGCAGTTGGGTTGTCACAAGGTTCTGCCTGACCTATGATAGATAAAGGTTACAAGGCCTGCTTTCCATATGGCGGTGATCGGTGGAGACGAGTGATCTCCGGCTAGATGCTGTGCTGTGCATGCATCCAGCGATGACGATCATATCGAATCAAGGGTTTCATAGAAGAAAAAGGAAAAATGCGGACCAAAAAGAAGAAAAGAACCGGAAAGAGAACCAGAACCGGAAGGCGAAATAGAACAACCTACTACTAGCAGAACCTATTAGAGATGTTCTAGGCTAGGTCTGAGGAGGGGGGGGGGAGGGGGCAACGTACGCAAACACACGGGAGAGTTGCCTATCGATTAGGTAAATTAGTTAAACACCGTACGATCCAGTGAATGGCCACCAACGTTACGCAGCACAGCACGACCTAAACAAAACACTAACCTTGAGCATTATTCCAGTTGAAATTCACTACTTCTAGTGAAGTTGCATCGAGAGCCTGCCGCTGTTTTTATGGTCGCTTAGACGATCGCCTGCCTTGTCTAACTGGTTATGCTGGAGAAGATGATGCCCACCCCTCGCTTCTTCTTGTCTCACTTCTTCCCTCGCTAACTAGATTACTGATGATAATGATGATGATGATGGTGACGATGGTGATGAGGGTGGATGATGTCGTGTCGTTTCTAAATTCTGAATCGAGTGATCGTCCTTCACCCTTCAAAAAGTGGGAGCGGGCACATCCAGCCAGGCCAAGCGAAGCGGTGATTACCGTTGAGGGAACTCATTTACGTCAATTCGTCAGCCTAGCTCACTCCTTACACAGACATGCATCCCAAGCAGCCCCCTAGGTCCACTATGTGTGTATATATATATATATATATATATATATATATATGTATATATAGAGGTATTAAAAGGTATTAACAGATAAAACAGACAATTTTACGAATTGTTCTCTACTTCCCCGCCGTCTTTCCCCTTGTACACTTAACGAGCAGCTCCTGCTACTACTTCTTGTAATGCTACTACTGGCTCTAGTTTTCTATATAGTGGACTATCTGTCCGTCTATCTATCTGTCTATATGAGTGAATGTATATGTGTGTACATGTGTGTGTGTCTGAGTCAGTCTGTCTGTGTGTACATATACGTATGTTTATATGCGTATGAGTGGTGGGTATATATATGCAAGCGAATATACAACGAATAAACACGCAATCACGTACGATGACGAACAAGCTCGACGTGCAAGCGACACAACGACAAGATATAGCAAGAACATTATCATTATCGTCAGCCTGCTGCTGTTGTTGTTACCCGCAGAACATGTTAATACTACTTCGACCGCGATGATCACCATGGATTTTCTTAGAAAGCGGGCCGGTAAATTTGTTAAGTACACGATTGTTTGATTAGAGTCGCATCATTAGCTCATATGATTGTTGGGGCTGCCGCCAATACGGGCTTCGTAGTACATATATAAATATATATTTTGGTCATATTATATATATATACATACATTTTAATTTTTAGTTTTTTTTTCATTATATATACCAGAAGAAACAATACTGTGCTACTTCTTTGACAATGTTTGACATCGAAATTTTGGTTTTAACGTTTGTTTCATTCTCTACTTAAATATTCAACTAGTTGGCAATTTTCACGCAATGTTACGCGCTTCCTGCTCGCCAGAAACACGGCTCCACACTTATACCTTATGACCTAGACAAAGCAGAGCTCACGTACCGTACTTGCTCTGCTGAGCGATGTTCCACCTCCAACATGCAGAATGCGCTTTTCTGCCACAAATAGAATATTCCTTTTTGTTTTAGTATAGACGTGCAAAATGTTTGCACGATGTACTATCTGTCGAGGTTGATAGCGGGTAATGTGGGACTCGACACCGGTGGTGAATATAAGGCGCCATCCTATCCGCGTGCAATGCCCACTAAAAACCGTCTTCAGTTCAGAAGTGTCTGGCAGTAAGTACATCGAGGCCAGGAGGAGGAGGAGGAATCTTGTACTCAACTGTGTGCTGGGGGTTTGTGCACTGAATCTTGAACTGAAAATCGAGAAGGGGAGATCGCGCGAGTCAGCACCGCTTGTAGGACGTCCAGGTGCGTTTCTCTCGCATGAGGGCGGCTAAGTATTTGAGTGCCTCATTCCAGTTAGACTGGCTAGGCATCATCCTGATGACAATGGAAGATATCTTCTCACCAGGCCCCGCGTAGTTTGGGTCGATGCAAAAATGGCTCAGAACCGAACAGTTGGCCACTGTGTGATCCACGCCATCCGGCTCTTCCGGAACAGATGCAGAGAACACGTGCATCTGTTCATGATGATTTGCCTACTCTGCACATACAAGTGGCTGCACCCAGTCACTATTTGCGTCACATAGTAGGTTAGAGGGCACTGGACAGGGCCTTAATATAGAGGCTTAATACAATATTCAGCTAATGTTTAGGTACGCTACACTTGTAATTATGCGTCTTTAATACATTCATGTCTCTTTTAGTCTTACATTTAGGATGATCGTCCTGAAGTATGCATTGCAACCACCAAGCCTACTATAAATATATATATATATATATATACGGCACAAGCACTAAGTCTTACTTATATATGGCTGCGTGGTCTAGGTGGCCAGTGCGCTAGTCATGGTTGTCATCTACCGGGGTGTGGCCGGATGCCGGTGTGGTGGATTGATCGAAGTTTTTGAGCCATGCGCATTGAAACTTGATAATCAAATCGGGCTGCTCAGAGTTATCTGAGTGCTGCTACAAACACTCTTGGGAACCACTTCATATAATGTCTGCCCATCAGTTGTATGGCATTACGGATTTAAGGGGACGTAGAATAGCCAACAATTGCCAAGACAATATTATTCATGTTTTTTCTTTCTGTATATATGTGTTAGTTATGTGTCAAATTGCTGTATTCTACATATATAGGCTGGGATGTAAAGCCAGCAGTATGCGTGAAGGTATGTCGTACACATGCGTAGACGGCATCATCGGATTCAGCTAGGAAATGCATGCTGACTACATTATTAAGCTAACTTGCTAAATTGAAGCAGCCGTTCTGATTAGTTGTAACTCGAACCCTGCCCAAACTCTTCCTCCGATGAAAGCTGCCGGGTAGTGGATACCGTTGGAAGACTCTGCGAACGGCTATGGGTTTATATTCAGAAAACTGGATTCTAAATGTTGACTGCAGCAATGATCCAGCAAGGCAACGGCCTGAGCAACTCCTACCTGCGTGCTATCTACTTCTCAGCACTTGTTGCTAGCTCTGTCATTAAACAATGGCTTTAGGTGACTGACAAAAAGTATTCTACTAAAAACATATTTATGTGCTTCATATGAGACACCTACGAATTAAGCGTATGAATGATGGGAGATGTACATCCGAGCGAATGATTCAGATGGGAGATGTACATCCGAGCGTTATCCAGTTTACTGCTTCACGCGCGAGAATAGTATTGCTGCAGTATTCTGGTAATTTTTAAAGCTAATTTTATGGACTCATTTTTTTTTATGTGACCTACTAAGGGTTATTCGATGTTTGTTCGAAAGTGTATTTTTACATATTGAGCGTGAAACTACGGACGTTTATTTTCAATTCATTTCTGCATTTAGTCAGATGAATTCCAGCTAGCAACATTTCTTGTCGCCAAATTAAGCGCTGATTAACCGCGGAATTCGTCGAAGGGCCAATTTGTTCTTCCTCAGGTGTTATGTTTCCGCCCATTCTGGCGGTACACTATTAATAAATTATCTACTAGCTCGTAGTTTATTTTTTATTTTGAGGACGACAGAATGTAGATCGACTAAAATGATTCTTGTTTATTTTACGATGGAACAGGAGGAGGCACGTAAAGCCCGCGAAATACGAAAACGTGCGTTTCTCTATTCAGGCGCGCGTTGTCGAAGCCAATCGTGTCTTGCTGTTGTCGTCGATATGTTATCGTTGACGTCGCGCGGTTTTTGTTGTTGAAACTCTCGTTGGAATTATCTCCAGCTGGTAAACACGGGCCCTATGGGCACTTGAAGAAGAACAAGCACTTCTGCGTCAGAATCCGTTGGAGCTGGAGGGCCGTATAATAAAGAGGCAACAACGGAAATACAAACAGAAGCAAAGATGGAATACGTGCGAGAACGCGTTGACGTCCTAGACGACCACTTTCCAAAACAACTGATGTTCTCACGGTGCCAAGGCCCGAATCGGCACAGCGAGGGGATAGCGACAAAACAGGAGGCAATTCGGCAACTGGTGGTGAAATTGGTTGCGATGAATTTCTATTTCTTGTACTATATGCTAATATGTTGGGAAGCTTACAGTACAGTTACGGCCGGGTCGACGCGGTCAGCGCAAAGCAGGCAGTAGAACAAAAGAGGCCAGATCAGATATCGCTTGCTGTAAAAAGGCAAACTCAAACAGGAGAAAATTTACAGAGAGTAAGAAGCTAGTGGACTCTGAAGGTTATCCGAGCGCGATCCGATGGTGAATCTACGCGGAGAAGCCAACGAGGGTCAACACTTTGCGAAACAGTGCAGACAAATAATTGTGCCCTAGTAGAACCGAACTTCGACTAATCTCTGCAATTCGCAAATGGTACTGTAGATCAGTGATGACGATACAAATCCCGGCAAGGGCTTATTGAATGGCTTGAAGCGCCTCCGTGGGTGATGTTAGGAATGGTGTGGAAAGAGACGGTCGAGAGGAAAAATGTGCAGACTTATGCCAGGCTAACGAGGCCGCAATACCGTATATGTGCTCAATTCCGCAAATACCGTATATGTGCTCAATTTCGCACATCGATGATCCGTTAGCGGGTCTACATAAATATAATTTAATAGTAATTAGAATATGCTATGGGTGAGAGAGGGGATGTGGCCCTGAGACGACAACGTGAGGACAATCAGCGAGCTGGCCACGCCTCCAAGCACAATCCAAATTATATAGATAGTAGGCTGTTTTAGATATATTTGCAGTGCGTACCTAACTCTTTAGGAGCGGTCGAGGCCCCCTTGAGGAAATTGCCAAAAAAATAGGGAGGAAACCGAGAGGAGTCTGTCTAAGAGCTCGCATTCCAAACACTAAATTATATCTGCACTGCCAGGCTACGCGGTTCCAGTAAATATAATTGAAATGATGCGTTCTCAGGCGCATCAAACTATGGGTTTGTAGCCATCATCTTACATATCTCTTACATCGCGTAGGGACACCGACTACCTATGCACCGTGCTGCCTAACAATCATACGCCACAGAATTGGAGAGAGCTGTGGCTTACGTTAACTTGTTATGACAAAGAATTCGACTAAGAACGCACCACCATGATTTAGTTAGCCTTCTGGGAAGCCAGGAAAGCACCCGAGCTCCAGTGCAGCACAGTCCAAGCAAGCGGCTAAAGAAGAAAATGAAATCGTGTACCGGGCAAAGCACAAAATAACGTACCAAGCTTATTGTCTAGACCCTCACTACCGAGACGAGTTTCTTAATGGCGGAACCTCTCGAAATGATAGCAACGTTATGCGGGATAGAGCAGAGTGACTAGTATGCCGCTGAAGTGGGCTAGAGTAGCTGAATCGAAAAGAAGAATACTGCAAATTGAGTCTGTTGCTAGCCAGATGATTATGCCACAGATAATTCTCCTGATTTGTGTGTGCGGTGTCATTGATACACAAACTGGCGGGGTGGTCGATGGGATCATTTGTAGTGTCCCTCAGTTCGCCGCGCGTCGAAACAGGTAAACTGGAATACACTGTGGATGCACACCAAGGAACACCGAGGATGGATCCCTGTGTTCATCATCAAGATGTTTCATTTGTTATTGATGCTTCACTGTTTGACCGTGAAAAGATTCTGAAATGCATACTGGGCTACATCGAGCGACACAGTGTTTATGTAAAGTGTTCCAAGAATGTTTGATGGTAAAACCCATGCAAACGCCGGTATATCATGCTGGTCAACGGTTTGGCTGCGACAAAGCACGGGTGGGGGTGGCTATGGCAGTTTCCGGTGGTGGCATGAGGGTGGCCGAGATGACAGGCACCTAATTATACGCTAACCCGCAGCAACAAGAACGTCACCGGCTAAACTGCTGAACAGAAGACAAAAACGATAAAGCGAATCTTAGAAACCATGAAACAATAACAAGTAACGACTAAGTCAGAATGCAATTAAATCGGTTTAATAAAATAAAGAAAGTGTAGAAAATATGTATATATAGGATATTCTTCAACTAATTTCAATTTCAACACGTGGCTTGATAATCTGAATGAATCTAAACGACGCGCTTTAGATTTGTTAAAATTGCTAATATAAACAATTTAAATCGTACGAATAACAAACACTCGAGGCGGTTTAGCCTCACGCACCGAGCACCAATGCAGGTAACCTATTATTCAAAAACCCAATGCCGCAAATAGTAGAATGGCGATATAATGCTGTCTCTGAACAGTCAGTTCTTTGCGTGTCACTTGCAGTTAATTACAGAGCGTAAGCGTCAAACAGTTCTTATCCGTGTTTATACTACGCCCATTCCAGGTAAAAATGCCGTACCATAGAATCGAACAGAGTACTACTAAAAGTAAAAGGCTTTCCGTGGAAACACACAATTTACGACGAATTTAAGCGACGCGGTGCAGATAATATGGCGTAACATTTAGGGTTATGAGATGGGGCTGCCACTTCATATGTTCCTTTACAAGGGTCGCAGGCACTTCATTTGATTTTAAAAAGAATAGACTTTCCGTGCGGGGAGTAGAAGGTTGTCAGACATGGTCAGTAGTCTTGGAGTTGAACGAAAAGTATTAAGGCGGGTTTTCTTTTATGAATAGCCAGGCTGCAGCTGTTAAAGACACTGATTACTTTTTACATCTAAAAGCGACTGGCATGACTGGTATCTAACCTCAGGTAATTCCCATCGAACTATAGAGTGGTGTCGCCTGCGAATGCGATTGTGAGCCAAACCTCTTGAACTGGATTCGTAGTAAAATAAAGGGGAATCAAAACTTTAAACGGCCCGAATGCCGAGTTCTGTGTGGTTTCGGTATCGACTTGCTGCCAAGTGGATTCCACCTGCCGCCGATCTTTTGTCAGGCGACCGTGGTTGCAGTGCATCCTCGGTGAGCTTGCAACTGCAACAAAAAAATTGTGTATGATGAGTGTGAGCTGGTAGCTGCCGCAGCGTCAATCAAAACGGTTCTACTACTTTATTCACGGAGTCAGTCACTAGTTATAGGTGAAGGCCAAGGCAAGGTCCGTTCCAAGGATCGTCACTAAAAGCCTGAACTAGTTTACCAAGAGAAAGTGAGTCTACTCAATGTGTCGATCTAATCGTACCAATACCAGACTGTCAATAACCTTAAACGTGCAATTAACAAGACGACGAGATTGACCTAGAATACGGTGGTAGGCTTCGGTCACCCTTATGTTTAAATTAGGGAACACTACAGCGGCATTTAGTCTAGATCGTAAGCTGCCAGTCGCAAGAAAGCAAGAAAAAAACAGTAAGAAAAAACAATGAATGATTTTCGTCAGCGGACAGACTTAAGATTGAGCAGGAAAACCTAACAGACTGAAACGCCAGAGAGATTTAGCAACTGGTCTTTTTTTTACCCGAGCAGAGCTCCGCATGCCGCAGGATGTTAATACTCATTCTGAGGTCTCCTACCGTAAAATTTCCATGCGCACCAACGTGCCAGTTAATCTCGTTGGCGACTTCCGTGGCGTTAACAGGGGTTTTTCAAAACCTTTAGCAAAAACATGCTATATAACTTTTTAAAGTTGCGGGGTGCCGCGACTGCATTCGGATAAACAGCTTTTCCTTCCATTTAAGGTGCCATTGGTATACGTTGTTGACATTTTGGCGTAGCCGCCGCATTCCTGGCAAGGAAAATATCACGTTTGGCTTGTGTGCTCTGTTAGAGTTTGAAAAGCCAGCAAACTTAAAGCACCCATACCATAAAGTATGGGCATGATTTTTCAAAAACGCCTTGAATGCTGAATTCACATTATCCACATCTTCGTTTTAACGGGGGACGACGGACTTAATACCAGCTGGATATAAAACGAAACAAAAATTACTTTAAAAAAATATAATACTAATTACTGGAAAACGGCAAACACCCGAAAAGTGCTGTCTGAACAGATACGAAGTAAGAGCACTTTGAGACTTCAATATAATGTATATACATTATATTATTATACATTATACGTACACAATGATGTAGCATGAGCCGTAGACGAGTATTTGGGTATAGAAATGCATATTTTTCTCATAGTATAAATGTTATGGAGTCCTATTGGACTAGATGCGTTGAACTGTTTTCATCACCATCAGATTGTTTTATTGGCGTGCTCTTTTACAGGCAATCTGTCCCAATTTATGTAAAAGTCAAATTTCATTTAAAATACCAATCGCTGTAGCACCTGCATCTGTCAAGTGTAATCACAATATTATACACACACATAAACCTATATGTATAATTTTATTGTATACCCAATTGTGCACCCATATCATATGGTAATTTAATCTTGTACAATGTCGACAATTCACTGATCTAAAAACTAAGAACAACTGTTTTCCGCATTTAGTTCCTTGGTCAAACGTCTTTTACAAACGCCCACCCGCTTGTATTTCGGAGGTCCTGCGATAGCTCGTTCCATACTTTTGGCAGCATGCAGGCTAGAGAATGCTGCATTAAGGTCAACTTAAATCTGGAAACCCTGAGTTGTCACTCATATTGCTGAGACCTGAAGGGGGTCAATTGGAATTCAAATTCGTAATCTGGAGGTAGTTTGCGTTTAACCATCTTATGGGCAAGCACGGCTAAATTTATTCGTGCCACTTGCTCGAATGCTACGAACTTTTTGATTACATTCAGTAGGTGCTCGTCGATAATCTAGTTGTCCGATCAACAACAACAAGGGGGAGTTCCTTTGCAAACAAAAATGAGAAGTAGATCTCGTGTAAACCGCCGTGTACCAATGAGCAATTGCGTTTGCGTTTCCCTTTACAATGCACGGCATGCAGGTGCTCATCGATAATATATCGTATATAACATTGAGTAAAGCGCCTTTGGCTAGCATACAATCCTACAAGTGTACGTACCTTTCAAGGCCTGAGCATTCCCTTATGAAAAAAAACGTACAGCCTGCACGTTTCCGCATAAGCGCTATTCACTCAAGGGCGAAGGCAGTATTTTATAGGTACACGCATGTATTAAGCGCAGGTAAATACAGAAAACAAAACCCTGTCTAGTCTTACATAGTCTCTATTTGCTGCGATAAGATCGAGGCCACTAATAGAGTGAGAGGCAAATGCACAGTACTTGAAATACTTTTCATTGAACGTTTTTCTCTATCAAATGCCCTGTTTGATGCCTTCTTCCTTCAATGAGTTAACTAGTGTCTCTAATTGATCCTATACTTTTTTGAGAATTTAGTTCACGCATTTACATGAATCGCTGTGTAACTTATACAACACACACACACACCTGCCGGACGTCATTCCAGAACTCGTTGCCACGCATATTCAATTTTACTACAGTTTTGACACATTTGTGGCAAGCCACAACCAAATCGGTATAGATACTTAAACCCTAAGTCAAGGTCATGATCGCAGACGGCCAAGGGCGGTCTTTCTTCTTGCAAAAGGTGGTGAATGAAATATTTATTTATCATTCGTTTTACAATATAGCTCGCAAGTATTACAACCTGTGTGTGATAACTACGCAAACTTCGAGGTCTGGCGACGTCTTGACGTCTACCAGCAACCTGATGACGCCGCCAGATAGAAACGTGGCCACGAAGCGGGCGATACAGTCTGATTCTGAAAGAATTTCTGGTGACGAATTATCCTCCATCCTAATAGCTGTTGTTGCGTCCGGATGAACAAAGCTGATCTGCTGCATGAGGCGGCGTCATTCCATCAAGGCTTTTTGTCTTTGCGTTTCACATCCGCTAAGAGGACAGGTTATTGAGGGCGAAGGGCTGGATCCTTACAGTTTACACACGTTTTAGCGCTTGTTTCCAGTTGAGAGGCATGTGCTCGAATTGACTACGACGTTTCCATGTAGTATCATTCTTTTAGCCAGCCCCAATATGACCAATAAGCAATTTGATCGGGCAATAGGAGCACGCGCACACATATCAACTTTATCTCACAGAGATCTACTCACAGAGATGTACGTCCTATCTTTGCTGATACTACTCCGACTTCTTTTAACGCAGACGGAATATGTTTTGTCGACTCCATTGATTCTGGCGCGGTAAGCAGCTAAGTAATAGCTTTTAGTAGTAAGCACCGAGGTGTCAAGTAAGTGACGTCGTTAGTTTCACCAGCTCAGTTTTATAATAGTATAATAATAATTATAATAATAATAATAATAATAATAATGAAATTATAATACACTTCATATCAAACACCGGAGTGTTCCGTGCAGACACACCTTACTATAAGAGTAGCTTGTCGTTCAGTTTGCTTAACTCGTTCGTGTTTTGATGGCGTCTACATTCTGTTCAATCCTCTCAGTCAATTCCTCTCCTCAGCAGTGTGTGATGCTAGATAGTACAGGTAAGGCAATTAGATACTTACCAACAGCCAACTGCTAGCGCCGCCTTTGTGTACTACGAAAACTACTCAAGCCAAGGCAGCACATTAGCAAAGTAAGCCTAAAGCTAACTCAACTGTGAACTTTGAGTATGGGAATATCTGGTTGGGTGGCTCTGCTTGCTTTGCACCTGCCGGCTATCCTAGCTCGAGGGATGGCTCACGTGACGCACGAAAAACACATGTCCGTGAAGCATAAACATGTCCGATAAGCGGCAATGACGACGTCTTCCCCGACAACAAACAACAAGTTTTTGTTTTTCTATTCTTTTTAGGTGTGACTTTTTAGAGAGCTGGTCAGATCGATCGACTAAACGTGTTTGTTTGGTCGGTAGGCTGTGCGTACATATTTTACGTGCTGGAACGTCGCTTTAGAAACAAACTACACCCTATGCTCGATACTGACGAGCTGTAGTGACGACAAGTATTTATTAAACGATAATAACGTATGAAAACAACAAGACAACAAAAATGATGTGCTGTGCTGGTTCGTTTTCGTTGTTGTCTTTTTCTTTCGCTCTATTGTTTCTATATATATATATATATATATGTTCGCCGACTGGCGGCCAAAATCGGCTGCTACGATAATAAGGAAGCTATTTCAGCAACCCTTGGTCAACACCAGCTAGGATTCGCTCCCCCGGGGGTACAGAGGTAGTGGTCCACTGTGCCCGCGCATTTTTGCAGTCGCGCAAAATGCCGACGGTAATAGTCAAATTGGACTTCCGAAGCGCCTTCAATAGCGTCCGGAGAGACCATTTGCTTCGAGCCGTCAAGTCGTGGGCACCATTACTGTTTCACCAGACGAACCTGGCCTATGGTTCAGGACCATCCCACCTTGTAACGCCCCAGAGCGTTATGCCCTTGCAGACAGGTCTTCAGCAGAGTGATCCCCTGGGTCCTCTCCTTTTTTGTTTGTGTATCAAGGAATTGGTGGATTCACGGCAGTCTCCGCTTAATGCCTGGTACTTGAATGACGGGATTCTGGACGGGGACCTCCCGATCGTACCTGACGATATCCGGAAAGTTAATGATTTTAGTGCAATTAGCGGGCTGACACTGAACCCAATCAAATGTGAAGTATATGTCACAGCTCCCAAAGAATTTGAGCCATTAGATTTAAGTAACCTTTTTAACTTGCTCCCGGGCTGTCGCGTAATGGACAAGGTTAACCTGGAGCTGCTAGGTGTCCCCTTATTGCCGGACGGCATTGCAAAAGCATTAGACAGTCAAAGAGATAAACTCGACTTCGCCACAGGCAGACCACCCCAATGGGGCGCCCACTGCGGTCTATTCCTTCTTAGATCTTGTTTTTCAGCCACGAGGTTAACTTAGAAGTTCCAACCTGTTTTTTATCACCAGAGCTTTTACAGCCATTTAATGGGCTTAGTTTAGACATTTTAGAGATCATACTGAATCTTAAGCTGACTGATGCGGCAAGGGAACAAGTAATGCTCCCAATTTTTTTAGGCGGTCTAGGTGTGCCGGACGCGGTCATGATGGCAGGACCCGCCATCGTGGCGTCATTGACAGGGTCATGACAGGGTTAAAACATTATTGGACAGTGATGGGTGGGATGCCTATAACGTTGAACTTCAAAAGCTGACCGAAGAATTGTCGTTGCTATTTGATTCTCCTCCGGATGATAGGGCTAACCAGGGTAGTTGGACAGCTCCCTTCCATGAAAAGCGACTAGCAGGCCTGATTAATAGAGCACCTTCTGTTGCTGATAGAGCCAGGCTTCGTGCTGTTAGTAGTCAAGGGGCTGGGGCTTGGTTACAGGCCCTACCCTGTTCGCGAATTGGGACACTGTTAGACGACGAGACGACGCGTATAAGCGCAGGGCTGCGGCTTGGTGTTGACCTAGTCGTGCTCCACCGATGTCGTTGTGGTAATTTCGTGGACGCCTTGGCCCATCATGGCCTGTCATGCGCGTTGAGTGCAGGCCGACGAGCGCTGTCATTCCGCTTTAAATAACACCTTTAGCCGCGCACTTAGGTCCGTCGGCTTCCCGTGCGTTCTAGAGCCCCCGGGACTTTCGAGGGATGATAATAAATGCAGAAAATACTCAAGCGTCGATTATCCGCACGAATATTGTCCGTTGGCGTTCAAGACTATGGGAGCTGCAGGCCTGATTCATTCGGGTCGGTAAAAGCCTTAATCTTTCGACAGGAGACTCGAGGGCATCCGAATTCTTGCGTCAGAGGCTGTCGCTCGACATTCAACGAGGAAATGCAGCGTCTGTTCGGGGCACATTGTTGCACTGGGCTAACCCTGGGTTAGAGAACCCGTGATCACACGTTCGCGCGCAGACAATTGTCCACTCCAAAGTACTAACATAGTGAAATTATATAAATAAAAAAAATATATACATAAATATATATATATATATATATATATATATATATATATATATATATATATATAAATACATATATATATAATATATATATATACATATGTATATATATATATATATACACATAATAAGAATCACCTGCGATAGTATTACACTACCGGCGCTGAATGGGGTAGATGCCTTAATGAACAGCCGGCAAAGTGCGTATCCACACTGACACCGCAGGCGTCTTCTACGTCTTTATGATGTTGTTTATGTGCTGCGAATAAACTAGCACGTATCGCCGACGATATAAATGATTGATGAGCAAGCTGCTCTGCCGCTGATCGCCGTTAACGCTACCTGGACACCAATACGTTTATCACAGCGAGTTGGTAGGTGAAGAACATTGCCATGAGCACGATTTATTTCAATGTCAGCCCGGCCTGCCTTTGGCACACTTCGGCAAGCCCCTCGGCTCGGCTACATCGGTCTACCCATGAAAGCTGTGTGACAAATCCTGCAATGGAAGAAGAAGCATGAAGCGGGTGAACAATGTTTATGTCTACTTTATTTCAATCATACACATAATCGCATAATTAATTATCGTGTTCAGATCACCCGCAACCGGGGGTATCTAGATCAGCTTTTAGAATTTCGCTTGCTGCGTAGATGCGGGTATATCTGCAGCGTTTACAGTACAACATATAACACTTCTTTGAATATATATGAAGCGAGCTTAAATTAAAGGTTTAATACATTAAGACCATGTGTAGAAAATAAACAGCATTGTGGGTATAACTGATGTTTTTTTTAATCAAAAATAGTCACCAGAGGCTCTACACTTACTACTATCTCACTGCTTGACGAGTCAAAGGATTCCCTGTGCCCACAAGTCTTGCGACACGAGCCAGTCTCGACTGTGTCCTTCAGTTATCCAAGTGGAAGCGTCTCCTTTGCGGACGCAGGGTGGTGTGTCCAGCTGTAGAGTGGTTGCTCAAGCTGCTCACCCTTGAACTTGGCCAGTCCACTTTGCGTGACACGCGGGAGACGTGTTGACGCATGTACATCGTGAATCTGAATCGCGTTTTCCGTGATGAGCTCAGTCCGTTTGATTGCGTTGCGTAGACTACAAACTGTCTTACACTACGCGTGTTACTGTTAATGGTTGTTATGCTCGAGAAATTCAATAAGTATCAGACCTTTAACGTCAAAAAAGATGGTGGACATTACCTTGCTTGCTGAGGGCACAACTTACATTTTTCTGGCAATTGGACGGGACACTCAACTAGATGTCTTACTACGCTATCTCAATGCGGCCTATTCAAATTTCAACCGGTTTAGTTGTTATGGCTTTTCGTACCTTTTTATATGCACCCACCTACTATATATATATATATATATATATATAAATAAATATATCATAATATTATATATAGGTCACACTGCGACCCTGGCAAACAAGAACAAGATGAACAAATACGCCGACCTGACAAGAGCCCATGACTTCAGCCCAGTGGCTTTTGAGACCTTGAGATCACCGAGCCCTCTAACTGAGAGACTACCAACGAAATTGGGCAAACGTTTGAAGATAACTACTGGGGATACGAGAGCCGCAATTTTTTTATGCCCGAGACTTTCTATTGATGTACAGCGGGGCAACGCAATCTCAATTTGGGGATCGCTTGACGAATGGTGAAGACCAGGGCTGTTCTAGGCTGAAAATGAACACGTTCACTTACGCAATATTGTAATATGAATTGATAAATAAAAGTCTCCTTTATATATATATATATATATATATATTGACTCACTGATTTTGGACTCGCAAACTCACCAAATCCGTATTCCTTCCCATTCCCCAGGTTTGAAATAGTGTGTTATCTCTTCGAAATAGTAGGCCAATTTATTTTTTAGAGAAAAACAACTGTTATAAAACGAGAGCTATCTACTGTTAATCCCACATACTGGAAACACACATGCGTCGATAATTTGGCCTACTTATCAAGCGGTACATTGAAATGTGCTAGCAAGCAAGCAATAACTAACTGAGGCTGAAGTTTTGTCTAAACGGTACTCTGACTGACCCCTCCACACGTTGTATAGTCAGTCTTCAGTGCTGCACTCGCCCAGGTTACGTAATGATTTTAACAACAAATATAATTTTTCTGATCCGACCCGCACACACTAGTTTAGTGCTTTAGTGTTTAAAACAGCCGAGGAGTCAAACTAATTTTCTACATGATTGTTGCACAAAGTGTAGATACATTTAGTGCATAGAAATAAAGAGTGATTATAATGTATATAACTAAAACTAGACAGAAATGGAGAATTTGAGATCTTATTTTAAAGCGACCACTTCTACCAACTTTGAGCGGGGCTACGCTGTGAGGCATGATAAATGATTTTCTCGTAAGGGGTCTACGAGGTTGTAACGAGGTGCACGTGTTCTGTGCAAGAGTTAAACCTCTATGTGCCTTACGTACGTCGCTTCGGCTTCCGGTGTCGCCACCGTCTGCTCTAAGTGCATGGCGCGCTCTAACTATCTGTAACAGTCTATATGTACATTTAATTAACGTAACAACGAGAGTTCTAACCTCGTTCCTTTACACGACCCTAAGTGAATATTTTTTTAGCTTCATAGTAGACTGTCTCATGTAATCGCATAGTATCCTTCATAAAATTTGGCTTCGCCGGTATGTGCTTTGCAATAGATTTTGTTTGTTGCTTATTATCTGCCTGTCAGGTAAAATGTCTTACAAAATATGAAAGAAACGACAGCTACTAATGATGGTAGCATTGAACCACCATAGCCATGTGTGCATGCATGCGGGAGTTCTGGCTATACACAGAAAAGTACGAAGACGTACATCCGTGCAACAGAAAACGGTTAAAAACAGTTTGTTACTACCAGCCTAACGCTACGTGCTTGCACTTGGTACAGTGATCGTCGTAGTAACAATACTACAGCTCTAATAACGACATTAAACACCAGATGGACAGCAGTCGAGAAGTTGAACAAAAGGATTGAGACTTTTGTTACTGGTGCAATCGAGTCAGATGGATTAACAGCAGACGCACTGATAGTGGTTATCGTCGTCAAGGTCGAACGTGACCCACATTTGGCACTGCTTCACTACTTCGGTTTCTCGCCAAACCGAGAACCACATTTCGGCTTCACTTGGTTAAGTTTATTTTAAATGCGACACCTCTCGTACGTACATACATTATCCATGGCAGGCGTTGGGGTCACCACGATATAGTCACGATACATGGCCAGCATAGAACCCAGTACCATGTATCGTGGATGGAGAAAAATATACATATGTATATATATATATATATGTAGGTTTTTCTTCATCCACGATACATATATAAAATGCGCACATGTTAACTAGCATCACACGTGCTTGGTACTAAACTGGCAAACGATTACTACGCATCAACGTGCGGCACTTATTACTATGGGCTAGCCGTTCGCATAAGACGTCGTTTTATTGTTATCGTGGGTCTTTGCGAGGGTATGAGCGCAAATGACAGTGGTTTAGTTGTTGTTCCTGTTGTTGTTGTTGTTGTTGGTGTTATTGCTGTTGTTGTTGTGTTCGACTTTAACACATGTTGTTTTGGAAATGTCTTGTTAATCTCCGCTATTCTCTTTCTCTGTTCGCTTCACCAAGCAGCCGTGTGTTCTTCTCAAGTCGTCGACGGTGGTAACTAACCAGGCAAGGTGGGCGCCTGCATGAAGTACAATGCAGTTAAGCAGATGGTGATGTTCTCCTGTTGGAACGTGCTTACTGGCGTGCTGGCTGGGTCGTGTTGTGAGCGACAGCCGCCCTCGGACGCCAACCGTCGACGTTCCTCAGCTCGTTGATGGTACCCCACCTGGTAAAGGCACGATGTTCTGACTATTTGCACGATACGGATCCTGTCTGACAAATGACCATGGTCATAACATAATATCAATCTAGCTTTCTACTGTCTCTCCTAAGTCTCCTCCGCCACTCCGCCATCTCCGGCAAGTTTCGACAATCTTCGGCAACCAACCTATATCGGTCGACTCGTGGCTTTAATTCCGTTGTAATGCCAGACGGAGAAGACCGGCGACAGCCGGGGATTGATTGGTTCGACGGGCAACAGCTGTCCTGTCCACCACACGGTACACGTAGGAGACCTAATTGGTTAGATTCGTATAATAAAGTGGCAAACACCTTGCAAGAGGCCCGGTCTACTACCTATTATTATCTCCTAACCTATTTAAACAAAATTCTACGTCTGATGGCCGCTCCATGATCACAATAGAAATATGAAAGAAAAAGCGGAACGAACAAGAAAAGTCGAGTATTAAGGAACCTGTAAAATTATTCGTTATAATACGTAACGACTCATATATATATATATATATATATATATATAACAAGTCAAGCTGAAATATATTTTATATTGAAAGAAACTAGGCACATTTTATTTATATAACGTTTTTATGTTAGCATCTCAGAATGAACAATTGTCTCCGCGTGAACGTGTAGCCACGGGTTCTTTAACCCAAGATTAGCCTAGGTGACAATATGCCTCAAACAGATGCTGCGTATCCCCGTTGAGTGTCGAGTGACAGCCTCTGACGCAAAAATTTCGATGTTCTCGAGTCTTCCGTCGAAAGGTTAAGGCTTTTACCCACGCGCTAAATCAATTTTAGTGTAAAGTGACCTGGTTCTGCCATTGTCTCGAAAGCCAACGAACAAAAATTGGTGCGGATCACCAACGCCAGAGTATTTTTTGTATTTCTTAGCCTTTGCTTACCTGGGGGGATGATCTGCCCGGTCCGCTCCTGTACCGACAATAAAAATATATTATAAATATATTATATCAAAAATATATTATGTTGAATATTGCCATATTGAAGTCAAACCGGCAAACATAGTCGCACCTCTAGGCAACTAGCTTAATGTTTTAGCGCACCGCAGGTCAATAATATATTGTAACAAAGCTGAACAAAAATAAAAGTTTTGTGAAAATAATTTTAACTGAGAATTATAAGATGCGGGATTTTCTGAACGGTTGATAGCTAATAGCTAGATTACCAGGCGCACCTGCCCGAGGCCCCAGAGTTGAATTTAACAAAAAAAACTTTGCATGTTTAGATATCTCTAACCCCTTATATTGTATGATACGTCTGACCACCGCATTTAGTGCATACAAATAGAATGCTTGTTGTATAAGCATTCATATATGTTTGAATGCAACAATATATATATAAACTTGCTTTGTATATTGGAGCACCTACTCGGCTTAGAGAAAAATATTTCTACGTATGTTTACCCATAGTTGTGAATTGTGAAGATGCTGTACTAGTGAAGTGTACTTCGTTTGTGCGTATATTAGCAAGTGTGTTGCTTTACATGTTGTTCGCGTTCTATTAAATACACCAATTGCTGTTTTGATGTTCTTGTGATACTCAATAACCACGGCGATTATGTAAAGTGCTTATAAAAAGCACTCCTTGGACATTGTCGAGAGTGATTTTCTACTTCGTTATTTGAATCATGTTTTTTTCAACTATTTTTATTTACCGAGAACTTACGCGTTGTGGAATGCAGTTCCGCAAATAAACGTTTAAAAAAAAGAAAAAAAATATATATATAAAAATAATACATTTTCCATTTAATATTTATATGTTTTATGACACTAACTTCATATAATTCTAGTATTACAAAACAACAGAGATAAGAACATTGCATACGCTACGTTTTGCTTAGTTTAGATAAACAAGTCGGGGTCTTCTTAAATCGGTAGTAATTCAAGGATTCTTAGATAAATTTAAATTTCTATTCACCGATTGTAAAGCAATACAAGAAACATGTATTCGCTGTCTTAATGTCTGTCGTTTGCCTATATGCACATACACATAAGAGTATATTTGCTTTTATAGGTGCCTATCTCTACTGCTACTGACTGAGTCGTCAGTGCCGTTTTGCTGCTGGTTCTGTCGCTGGCGGACTTCGTCAACTTCAACCACCTCATCATCAGCGTCGATCCATATGTGTTTATGTGTCTACTGTCCCCTACAGATCGGTTTGAGGAACATACCACTTCTCCTACTGCCCGTGGGTCAAACCAGAAAACACAAAAGCAAGCATTTTAACCAAAACGCTTGCATCTTGCGATTTCTGGCTGGTTTCTAGAGCTTCCCAGAGAGCTCCCGAGAGAGAGGAACTTTTGGACATTTTTTCTTCGTGGAAAATTTATCTTGAAACTACTAACATGCTTATATGTCTACACAAACGTATGCTGCGTATATGAACATCTAGAATATACACATGTAATAGAGCAGCGCATATATATTTGTAGTCTAACGCGCTATAAGACGCTATAACAGTGAAGACGGAACTGCATGGACAATACGTTAACGCATTAAGGCGCGTCATGCATGGTAAGTGTGGTCTTAAGACATGCGCACTAAGTGTGAGTTTCTAGCCAGAGTACCTCGTTTACGGCGCCTTTCATGAGGTGCGTCACTCGGGCTTTTATTAATGCTTGCGCCCTCTCTCCGTCTTTCATGCACTTCATCTCGACCAAAGGCTAACTAATGTACCACCTGGTCTGGTCCTTTAACTAAGTTTCTAATAAATTATTTCTGCCACGGCGTTACCCACTATAGGAGGAAGCTACTTTTGCGATATCGTGGTCCGAGTCCAAAAAAAAGATGTTAATTTGATTATTACTGTATATGTAGAATATTTCGCGTGCAAACTGTGTAATGGTAGATTCCAGTGGTCTACACCGACAGTCTAAACAGCGCCGGTAGAACGTCCAGACATGTTGAGCTAAACAGTGTGAGTATAAGGTCTCTTCGGAAAGCCGGCATGCTATCTACATTTGAACCGATTTACTGTCCGCTGGCGAAGCAAGACCTGATGACGTGACCATTGCATTATAGCCGCCCCATCAGAATTAAGTAGGCGAATTCAGGAGGTCACGAGCGATCGAAGAGAGGGTCAATTCTTGAGGCAAGCGTTGCCTTTGGTTTGCAGGGGGAACACGGCATCTATTTTAGGCGCCATGGAGTAAAGTAATTCTTTAAAAAAATGCGATAAATCGTTTAGACTTCACAACTGTAACATTGTTTACCATGCAATAAATAATATATATAAATATTATAAAACATGTGTGGGGTTGGTTAACGTAACGCGTATATATATATATATATATATATATATATATAGACGATGTTTTCATTCAATGCAAAGTTTAAGGAAACCCTATAGTTGCAAGTTCCGGGTTCTACAACCTGATGAACCCTTCGGTAAAAACAATTACATGTTTGCTGCCCGTCATCGTTATCTGACGTGAACTAGATAATAATTCGTCTATTTTGCTGTATTTGAAGTTTTAGCTCGTCCTTGGTATCCTGTTTGTTGGTGTCTGTATTGTGATATAAAGATAGATAACCAGACAAATGAATATACATACAAGTTGTTGCCGTGTCGAAAACATACGCTTATGTGACTGCTCACTTTTGTTATGATGTCATTCATTTCTATATCGGGACCTTTTTCGATCGGACAGGATAATTGGCTTTTTAGCCACTTGTCGACAAAGAAGGCACAGAAAGTTATCCAAAAGCGTAACTGATAAACGAATGGTAATGACGAAATAAACGTGAACTTGACACAGTGCCACCTCAATCTAACCACGCAGTAACGTCTCATTTTAAAGCAGATTTAAACAAATTTAGATACGGGCGACAATCTAAAGAAAGAAAAAAAAACATTATATACATCAAATTGACACACATATATATATATATATATATATATATATATAATGAAATAAAAAACGAAAAACATTTTAACTCTCAGGACTCTTGGACCAGGCCTGTACGGCATATAGCAATCTCTCGGTCTAGATGTGCATATAGATTTTAAAATATAAAACGAGTCAACGCACATGCATTTCTCAGCCGGTTTGGGCCGGGTTATGCATTTTTATCCGTATTGCACAGCGTGTGTACAAGAAATCTGTGGTTCCTAATATCTTAAAATGATTCTACTATACCACATGAAAATCGGCTAACGACTGCTCTGCTTTTTTATTGTCATCGATAGAATGGCCGTCTATTCAATATACATCCGCCCCTTGCACCCTCTGCTGTATATTCCGACATCTTCTGGTAGAAGCAAGTGTCAGTTTTCAAGACGAAAACCCATAACGATAGAGACACCATATGTGGGCTCCCCACCTTTTGGGTAAATGCTGCACAGTGGTAGCTATTAAATTTCGGAATGCCTAATATTTCTGTTGCAAATGTCTCTGTCAGCACAACCACATCCAGGCTGCGTAGATATTAGGCAGAAGGAAATTTGTTACGGATTTTACATTTTTGAGATTGCACTGGGTGATATAGAGGGCTATTCAGTCCTACGACTAGCTGTGAAAGGCCTGTCCTAGAATGTCTTATAGGACTTTATAGCGGCCTCGACTCGGCCTGTACTGGACAATGTTCTCCGGATGGGGTCTGTTTGATGGTCCCCCGTATCGCGGGGCGTTTTTCGATAGGCGTTGATTGTCTGGACATTGTGAAAGGACTTAGCGGCTTCCACTGCCTTCCTCTTGAGATTTTCGAAGTGTCCTGGGAAAGCCCTAGACCTTTTCAGAGTCATCCTTTGGAATCTCGCGGAATCCCGCTACGTGCTTGTCACGGACGTAATCTATACGCTGTGCAGTATCAGGTTGTAGTCTTTCCCGCCGCTCAGTCGGAGTTGCACCGGGAACCTAGAGACTGGTACATAGTTCAACAGGCCAAAAGTCTCTAACCGGACCAGAGGAATCAAGGTAAATATCTTGATTCCTCTTGAACGACAAGTCAGCGTAGAACAATTTTATATTGCCAAAATACATAAAAAGAGTTGCTCATATGTGGTTAACTTTCGCTTATTTTAAGAAGGCTTAAGGACAGAAACGTCAATTTATATAAGAGGCAGCTTTATAGACACCCGCAATAATAATATATATGGATGTTGCGTCGCGCGGAGATCGCGTTTTCACTAAATACTTCAAATCGGGCATCAATTAAGCGTGCAACAACTTTCGCAGTGCCCTCAGTATCCTTGAAGTATAGCCAACACTAACTTGCATGCCGCCTGCTCGAAACATGGACCTGCATTCCAAAAAATATTAGATGCCTCACATCGAGGCACCTTTTCGCTCGCGAAGTAAGAAAATGGCTTTCAATTTCACTGTCTAAATCCGGTCGGTGATCTAGTCATCTCCTAAATTAGGATTATTAGTGCTTTGTATAAGGGATCACCTTCCCAGAATTAAATCGTTTTTAATTTTTTACTGTGTATTTGCCTGTTGTCGTTGTTGCTGTATTCGTGTGAAACTTCATCTGCGCGTATATATGAAAGCGTGTTGTCTTATTTATTGCTTCGCATTGTAACAAACGCTGTTTAGAAATCCTTGTGAAGATACTTATTGTGATTAAGTATAGCGTGAAACGATTATTAATCAATCAATCAATCACTTTCTTTCACTCAAATAGAGTATGTACAAAATAGTTCATGCTATTATTAAACATAAATACTTGTTGTTTTGCCGTTCCACCGAGAGAAGATGTGTAAAGATCTTTGTGCCGGACCGCGTGGTACTTAGCGCATTGCTGCGAGCAGAACCGACAAATACCTGAGTAATATAGTCTTCATGAAACTCCCTACGGGAGCATACGAGGTGATGGAACCCGCGTACGATGTACCTGGTATATACATGCCTGTTATCGCAGGCCACCCCGGCCCACAACCAAGGAGACTTAAAGACGTCGAGCGTTCTTACCTCCGTCGCCGCTTCCGTGAATTTGCGTCGCCACTCTCCCAATAAATGGTTAAGTGGCTCCGTCAATGGCATACGCAGCCTAAGCCGAAGCATCTCCACCATCGGCGCACAGTCCGACAATACATACACGAAGCGGCTTCTCGTCTTGATTGAAAGGTAGAGTACTCGTTTCATGTATAGTGTGAAGCATTTTTCAAGTCAATCGCTTTGGTTTTGTGTGAATTTATTTCTAGCCCTTTTTTCAACCATGTAATGCGCGAGATGGCACCAATGTTACGATGAGCAACAACGATGTCATCAGCAAACATCACTACCACGGCATGTTGAAACTCTTGACGCACGTATTCAACAAGATCGGTCAGAAGCAGCGTGAACGAGATGCAGCTTAGTGGGTCCCCCTGAGGAGTCCCAACATTCTGCGTTAGCTCACGCACGCCGCTCCTTCCCTCGACCAACAGTGTATCATCGTCGAAAAAACTAGAAATTACTCGCAGAAGAGCTCCACCTATGCCAATCTGTTAAAACAATCGATCATAAGATCGCGTGGAGCCTTGTTAAAGGCCTTGACGCAGTCAATGAAGACTGCACACAGGTGGCCTCCTGGACGAGACACCGCCCGTTCTACTTCGGATTGCAAAACGTGGATGGCGTCGCGGGTCCCCATGCCTTTTCTAAATCCGAACTGCTCGGGAGGCGGAGCATGGTTTGCTACATTTGCAATCCTCTCAATAATCAGCTTACAGATTCTTTTCTTGAGCGTTCGCTCCGACGCCACTCCCCGGTACAGATTTGAGTCACTTCTATCGTCGCCGTGTTTACCCTTGAATAGCAGAGAAAGTCTAGCAATGTGCCAAACTCTGGGCATTCGCCCTTCCTCCATAATTCTATTAAAGAAATCACAGAGGATCCCCTTTAAGAGCGGCTCCGATTGCATCCCATGTTCGTAGTAGACCTGATCTGGCCCACTACTTTTCCATCTAGAAAGGGATCGGATAACTCGGCATACTTCTTCTTCCTCAAAGGAAAGATTAATTGTGTGCGGCTTAATTGTAAGTGGATACTCAATCTCTGCGGCCGAGTTTTTTTACGTGAGGGTTGAACAGCAGATTCGTCAAGTGACGCTCTACCTGCTCGTCACTCAGTGAGTGCCGTATCCCCTTACGAGAGCGGTTTATGTAGGCATGGGGCTCCCTTTCTGCTCGTTCAAGTAGACGGGCTTCCTCTCGCCTCGCATGTTCGACCTTATAGTCACGGCATAGCCCTATGTAGGACTTTCTACGAGACGCGTAGTCCTGTCTTCGTCTTGCTTGGAGCCGTGGATCTGCTCGGGCTTTTGCTAGTCTCAGCAAGCCAAGTAGTTCTCTATGTCGGCGGTAACAAGTCCGTGTGAACCACGGCCGGGATCTCCGCGGCTTGAACTTTTTCCACTTAACTGCTCTGTGCATTACATCCTTCGAGAGTCCGACAGCAGACATCTACATCACTTCCGGCCAATACACTCTCAACACCGACTGGAAGCGCGGCTAAATCGAGTTGACGGGTTGGCTTCATCTGTGAACGTTTCTGCTGTTCCTGCCCTAGAGCAGGCACGCGTAGTACAGCTCGTACAGGTAGATGCTTTCTTGAAGCAAGCTCCAGAACTTCAAAGCTCTGAAACTCAGTACGATCAAGATTATGAAACAATAAGTCTATGGTACTCCTGCCGCTATGGCAGGCGTAGGTGAAGTCATTTCGTGCATTAGCACACACAAAACCCACATCATCCATAAGCTGCAGGAGAACTTCCCCTTTGTCGTCATTGGCTCCCTCATCTATTCTGCAATTTAAGTCACCTTCAACGATTGTTGGAGCCCTAAGGTCAAGACCCGAGAGTCCCGCGAATACTACGTCTGTAACTTCTGCAGAATTAAATGTCGGAGGGAGATAAAACACGACAATGTTAACACTTCCGGATGAAAGCGTTATATAGTATTCATCTTTTCTTATACATCGCGTAACTATTTGTGCCCTATGCGATGTATAAGAAAAGATTAATTAATTGTCTTAAGTTATTTTAACCACGCTTAAATGACAATAGATAGACATATTCGTTATATGATATATATATATATATATATATATATATATATATATATATATATATATATATATATATATATTATATATATATACAGGATATTACAGGAATATTTGATCAACGATATATGGAATTGTAGAGCTCGTTAAGGCAAATATTTTTTCCAATGGAACATGGTCTCTAAGAGGCCCTGTTTCGGAATGAGAGTTAAATTACTACAATTTGTGACATTGGTGTTTTTGCCCGACATAGGAGCATAGAATGTGCTGTTGCGAGACAACCAGGTTTCCTAGAGAGAAGCTAAACACACCGCCGTGTTCGTGAGAAAATTATTTCCTCATAAGGCCGGTCAGAAGATGCTACATGGTCGCTTAGAAGAGAATTCGCCAAAATTAAGTTATTTTATTAACCTTCACGCCCAATATCTCAAAATAATTACCTTACGACCACTTACAGCGCTCTAAACTAACATATTCAGGCAAATGCGCATTTCATGACGATCATTTTGGTACCAAACGTATGGCAATGCGAGCTGTGGTTGCGGAGTAATAACGATTTTTTGGTGGGATGTCCAGATTAAAAGCATGTAAAATGACTGTGTGGCGACGTTCACTACCGCCGACGTGTCGCGCGACAGCCGCAGCGCGTCATTTTACATGCACTTAATCTGGACATCCCACCAAAAAATCGTAATTACTCCGCAACCACAGCTCGCATTACCATAAGTTTGGTACCAAAATGATCGTCATGAAATGCGCATTTGTCTGAATATGCTAGTGCGCTGTAAGTGGTCGTAAGGTAATGATTTTGAGGTATTGGGCGTGAAGGTTAATAAAATAACTTCATTTTGGCGAATTCTCTTCTAAGCGACCATGTAGCATCTTTTGACCGGCCTTATGAGTTCTTCGAAAGAAGCAGAATTTTCTCACGAACACGGCGGTGTGTTTAGCTTCTGTCTCGGAAACCTGGAGGGCTTTAGCAAAAATTGCATAAATAGACGGCCCTAGGCAGGAGCCTCTTTTGGAATTACCACAGAAAGCTAGCTGAATCGACTTGGCTAACGAGCTAATGTCCACTGAGCTTTTATATGGCTGTGTCATTGCCCCGCTTACTGCGCGTATCACGATAGGCAGTACGGATGCCATGACCTTCGAAATAATCGTCGTGATAGTGTCCTGTGGTGTTGGAGATAGTCTGCTATGCCAAGAAACTGGGAACGACCTCCCTTCAAAAGAAAAACTGGAAGCTTTGAACCGAGAGAGAAGATACGGTGACAAAGAGTACGAAGGGCCCTCACGGACTCCCTTGCAGGTAAAGAGTTCGAGGCTCTCGCCACAAAAGGATTGTCGGAATGTTCCTTTGAAAAGACGAAGCTCAAGAAGGTTAGCCTGTCTTAGTGACCAGGACTTAGAAAAAAGAAGGTCACATTGGCTACGGTGGCTACTTTATCAGTGGTGAATTTAGACGTTCTGCGCAAATGTTTCAAATCCAGTTAAACCACTTCTTCGAAGATATTGCTACAACTATGGGTTATAGGACAGGGTAGCATGATAGACCCTACCCCCAGGGAAATGAGCACAAGCCGACAACCACCCTAGCATCATTAAACAGGGAATCCGGAGTTATTCTAATGCTTTCTGGGATCTACGCTTTAAGCTAGATCCGGGCCATTAAGAATCCATCGTCTTGCGACAACAGCCTATGGCGAAGTACAAATGCTCGTTAAGGCATCGATTCGCTTCAACAAAGTTAACCAAGGCGACAGCCTCGCTTACGGCAATCGTCCACACATCTCCCCAAACTAAATGCTAATTATCAGGGATCTCGACGAAACGATGAATGAAGACGAGGTCCTAGCACTCAATGTTACGGAGAGGAAAACCATTGTTCTTAACTTTACAAATAGGTGCGGTACAATAGGACTTCTTCTTCTTGCGTGATTACGTCTTCCAGTGCGCTTAATGTCTTAGCTTTGAGCACAAAGCGCGGGACCTGCACAAACCCCCTTCTAAAAACCGTTTGTGCTCCAAGTGCGGAAAAAAACAGGCATGCTTCGCTTATAGGCAACACGTAAAGACTCCGCGAAATAGAAGAAAGAACCATAGACATTTTTTTTTTCAAATACACCTAAATAAGTCTGCTCCGGCGTTAGACTTGGCACTATATTTTAACACTGCTAAAATATCTTTTATTCTGCCCTCGGGACGCCCAAAGGCTATGCACGCATTAAACGGCTTCTCAGCTAGATATACAAATGTGCACGGTGGGGCTCGAACCCGCGCACCTATGTGTCTCCTCCGGTCGTGATGGTATGCGTCTGCGCCTCGCGACCGGAGGAGACACCTAGGTGCGCGAGTTCGAGTCCCACCGTGCACATTTGTATATATGGGGGTCCGTCTGTGAAGCAATGCGCAAAGCAGTCTTCAGTAAATCTTGGCTGAGAGTCAGCCCCGAAAGTATTATTTTTTGTTAGATTTTCTGTAAGGCAATTGCCCGTGTACGGTTTTTTCGCGTCATGGCTACTTTTAACCCACTCCGGCATTACCTTGTCTAAATTGGAAACCATGCAAACCAATTTAAGAGTGGCCGGTCTGGGTCTCGAACCCAGTCCTCCCGAATGCAAGACAAAGGCTTTGCCACTAAGCCATCTTGCTCGGTGATTTTAGCTAGATATACAACGTTCTTGGTTTTCTTCCCTACCAGATCGACTAAAGACTGCTCTGCTTTTTTATTGTCATCGATAGAATGGCCGTCTATTCAATATACATCCGTCCCTTGCACCCTCTACTCTGTACATTCCGACATCTTCTGGTAGAAGCAGGTGTGAGTTTTCAAGACGAAAACCCATAACGATAGAGACATCTTACGTGGTCTCCCCACTTCTTGGGTAACTGCTGCACAGTGGTAGCTATTGAATTTCGGAATGCCTAATATTTATGTTGCAAATGTCTCTGTCAACACAACCACATCCAGGCTGCGTAGATATTAGGCAGAAGGAAATTTGTTACGGATTTTACGTATTTGAGATTGCACTGCTGTGATATATAGGGCTATTCAGTTCTACGACTAGCCGTGCAGTATGAGGTCGTAGTCTTTCCCGCCGCTCAGTCGGAGTTGCACCGGGAACCTAGAGACTGGTACATAGTTCAACTGGCCAAAAGTCTCTAACCGGACCAACTTGTTGTTGACCTCCTTGCACTCTTTTGATAGTACTGGTATAGGCAAGACGTTGAACTTGATATATTCATACGATGATAAAAAAAGAATACGATCGATTACTTGAACTAGCTGAATACATTGGATTATCTCGCCGAAAATTTTACACCGAAGGTCTCGTTCGCAGGGTACCTTAACGAGGTGCAAACTAAAGCTATCGCTCCGATATACTTCTTGGGAAACCTACATGGCATTCTGAAAAGAGCGATTAAAGCATTGTATTGTGAAGAAAATTGTAATCGTAATATTTTTACAATTAGTTATATTTTTATTGCGTAATTATTACTGCTACATCGTTCGATGTATGGTCAAACAAATTCGTATATCTACATAAGTTGAACTTTTTTTCTGATTATACATTGGTAGCCGTAGTATATATATATATATACACTTTGAAATTGCCTATTATGCGTATACGTGTGCAGTTACATATTAAATGATGCAAATGTTCCTGTCGTTTTAGTAGCTACTCCTTTCGGAGGATTGCAGCGCCCTCTAGACAACATCAGCATGAGAAAGGGTGATACGCTTGTTGAATGGCCAATACTGCATTATCCGATATCTTCCGCTTTGACGCTAATTAACGCATCAGTCAACAAACGGGCCTGCCAAAAGTGCTCTGCCAAGTTCCGCGGTAGAGATTTTACATAGGCGATGAACCAAGGTCGACCCCCGTGCTGGAAGCGTCTTACGCTTTGAGATACAACAAAATCCAATGGGTATCACTCGAAAACTTCCGGAAGATTTTAAGTTGACCAAGCAACCATTGTCAGGACGCAAAAAAACGTTCAATCCAAGCAAGACGTCCTCTAAACTAAGGTTATATTTCGTTTTGGGTGAAATATAAAATCAATTTTTCAGTTTGAACTTCTGAGAATAAACCAGACTATCCACACAGGTCTCTACTGCCAACAACTCCAACGAGTTTAAGAAAAATAGACCCGAACTAGTCCCCAACTTGTTCGGGACAACAATCCCTTAAAATTGTTTGACTGGGAAAAAAAGTGTACATTCTTCGACGACGTCCGAAATGAGACGTTCAACGCACATCCGTCTCCAGAAAATAAGACAGAAAAGAGGCGTAATTGGCAAGACGCCATTGAACGAGTGCAAACCAAATATATTGACTATTAAATAAACCTGTACGTTGTTCCAAACGGTTTGTGTTTTTTTTAAGGCACAAAAACAGCGGGAACCCTTGCATCATACCATTATATATTTATATGTGTATATATAAATATATATATATATGTATATATATATACGTATATATATAAATAAATATATATATATATATATATATATATGATATATATATATATATATATATATATATATATATATATATATACGTATATATATAAATATTTATATATATATATATATATATATATATAAATATATAGATATATCATTGGCATACATAGCTGCGGTCGTATGAATTGGCCTTGATCATGGCTGCTACTGCTGCTGCTGCTGCTTCGACGGCACGACGCAATGACGAAAAATAAACGCCACGAGCAGGAGAGACACCGACCGACCGACCAACCGACGTGAATGAGCCCCGCATAGCGCGCCTCCCTGCGGGTAGTCGCAAACAGACGGATAGACTCACAGATAGGCAGACTACTAGGATGCTGGCTGACGAAACGTACGTGAAGAAAGAAAAACCAACCCCCGATTTAGCAGCGGACGAACTGACAATGAGAATAAAGAACACAGCCACGTGCGCCATGTGTCCATGTGTGTCTGTGCGGATTTACGTACGTTCGAGCAGCATGCACGTGCAGCTGCTACCCCGAAGTGTCGAAGCGGGCTGTCGATTGATTCAACACAATTTTCGACGGCTGCAACCGGCGCTAAGCGTCGTCGGACCGGTTGAAAATCCGGTCGGATTACGATTCGTCGTCGTCGTCGTCGTCGTCTTTTTGTCATTAATATTATTTCTATTATTATTCGTTCAGTTGATGGCGCTCTTGGTTGCCGTTGTTACCGTTGTTGTCGCCATTTGTTTTTCGTTGTTGTTTGTTGTTCTTGTTGCCCCGCTGATGCTTCTACTGCTGTTGTTGTTGTCCTTGTTGTGAAGCGTTGTCACGTACGCGATAGCCAAAACCAAATCTTGGCAGAAAAAGGCAGGCTTTCCTGCGATTGTTACTACAATTGCCCACCATTGTTGTTGTTGTAGTTATTTGAAGGGTTGTTGTTGTTGCTTGTTGTTGCTGCTGCCGCTGCTGGTAGCATCGCTCAACGCTTAGTCACTGAACGTACCACTAGACCACCCGGCAGAACAACGATTCGTTCGAGTTGGGCTACGAGGCTTGAAACAGCTCCTCCCCCCTATTGTCGTTAGAACACAAGCTGTTAGAATCTGTTGCATCTGTTTGCATTAAATAAACACTCGAAAAGCCACTAGCTGGCATAGAAGTAGCCTTTTCCGCGAAGCATGAACGCGCCTGCGTCATGTTGGCCACATTAGTTTGCTCTGGAGGAGCCCCCTGGGGGAGCCGCTGGGTTGGCACGTTAAGTTGGCTGTTTCCGAACGGCATGCGAATTGCGTTCATCGCCGATTTCTGTTCCTGTTTCTGTTGTAGTGGCAGTAGCTTTGGTTGTTGGTACTCTGAAGTTGGAAGTACTCTTAGAGCTGTTGCAACAAGACTGTCTTTCGTCACCCTCGCATCCCCCCCCCGCGCATCTCCCTTCCCCTCTGCTTGTCTGTCTCTATGTTCTCCTAATGGCATCCATGCAGCAACAGTTTAAATCGCTCAGTTGACATTTTTGAAAGCGTCTGTGTATCGCGTCTGGAAAAGGCTGCCACCGTCTCGTTAGTGGCAAAAGTTGCCGGTGCTTTATGTTGTTGTTTTTGTTATTGATGTTGTTGTTCTTGTTGTAGCGCTGGCTGTAGCACGTGCGGCAGCTTCACCAATAACGGCTGTGACGATCTGAAGACTGAAGATCACACTCGTGATAGCAACGTCGAGCCATATCAGCACAACGTCGAGGATAGGCGAACGAGCGGAACGAGAGGAATTAAGACGAAGGGGAAGGATGAGGGAACCAACAGAACACAACAAAACAACAGCAACAACAACAATCATACAACAACGGAAATAAAAACGGCAGTACGAGTATGAAGGGGCAACGACGATGATGAAGACGGCAACAACAACAACAGAAGCAATAAAAACAAGAGCAAAGACGACAAAAGCAATAAACACAAGAGCAACAACGACAAAAGCAATAAAAACAAGAACAACAATAGGAGCGCCACAACAACAGCGGCCTCAATTATGGTAGACAACAAGCTCCTTCATTCGTGTTCGTGCGCGGAACTTGTTCTTTGATAATATTGAAATTAAAATGCTTACTACATCTGAAGTGCCCACATACAATACTATTTACCTAGTATTTACCTAGTACCCTAGTGTCACGTGGCATTCGTAAAATAACAACAACAGCAACAACAACAACAATATCTCGAATAATAAGATGACAGGCAACATGAACAATTCACACTTGCCTCAGGTGGCTTTTAGGAATTGTGAACTTTTGTACATGCTCCTCTCCTGCCCACTTTGGCACCATCAACAACAGCGGCAGCAATAACAACAACAACGAAGATTTCGCCAAGGGCGGTTGGTCTGGTTGAAAGCACAGCTCACCACTGACTTACGTATGTTGTTACTTTTCTCATTGTAAAGATATTCTGTTGTTGTTGTTGTCGTTGGTGCTTGTTGTTTCGTGCGCTGATCTGATGACACTGATAATGGTATTGATACCGATGAATATAGTGATGGTACCATTAATACCATTCATATGCTTATGACTATGGTGCAGGATTTACAGTTTCCGCGAATCAAATTCGTTGTATATGTTTCGCTTCTACACACCACTGTGTAGAAATATTCGAACGGGCGAAATCGCTATCGACAAAACAAAGACAGGGTATTTTCGGTTTGTCTATGCGTTCGTTCTCCTGCGGATGGGTCGACGTCATCTTCACTACTGTGGGTAGCCGCCTTTGTTACTAACACCGATTGTTGCTTTTGCTGCTGCTGCAGTTGATGTTGCATTTGTTGTTGTTGTTGTTGCAGTAGGTGTTGTAGTTGTTGTTGCAGTTGCTGTTGTTATTGTTGTTGCTGCTGATGTTATTGTTATTGTTTCTGTGGCCACTATTGTAGATGCAACTTGAGTTGTACGGCCGTTATCTTCCCTATTCTCCAGAAAGTTATCGCGTTGTTTCGGCAGCTCTGGCCGTGTCGACTACAGGCCGTAGTAGCAGTAGTAGGCTGGCACATAGGCTGGCTGTTGACTTTGATGCAGGCACCGGCTGAGGGGTTCAGTTATTTCGTATATAAGAGGGCGACACTGCATATTGTTGGCACAGCTGACAACCAACTGACAACATGAAGCAGGTGTGTCTCTACATGTGTGCGTTTGCTTCGTTAACAATGGATGAAACCAACCTCAGTTAGGTTACCTGATCTGACGACGGATTTCTACCGAGTGACCTCCATTTGCTTTGCAGGATTTTTGCCCGTCCCATGGTCGTACCGTGCAGTACACTCCCGGAGAGATTGTGGAATTTCCCTTGAATTTCAGAACTCCCCCCTTCCTCATGAATATGCGCGGCAAATATCGATGGCGCGCGTTTTCACCCAGTTTCTATCTGTCCGTACATATGCATGCTTACCCGTAGTTACCCTCTAGGAAACTGGTAGAGTTAATGGTTTGCTAGTACATATCGATTGATGACGTTCTCGATGCCAGAAGCCCATCATTCTTGAAAGGCATAGTGATGACGATGATGTGAGTTTTGTGTGCGGCCCTTTAGGCTGAGTGCTAATGTGCTTCACCACGCTGTCCCCTGTAGTTGAAAGAGGTCAAAGATCGAGTCGGGCAGAAAGTCCCGCGTTGTTTGTTTTTGAAAACGGCCATTACGAACACCAGAATGGGAATGGGAAAAACGTGGGGTAGAAATTTGCACTCTGTTGTTAGAGCAGCAGATCTCAACAGGCGTAGGAAAACGCCTTGGATAATCGAGCTTACTCATCATCGACATCAACGCTCGTTTGTGTGTTCTTACAGTTCTTCGTACTCGCCGCTCTGGTCGCAGTCGCCGCCGCACAAGGCTCGGTTGACCAATACGGGGACCTCTCGCAGCCGACCCCCTACGAGTATGCCTACACCGCGGAGTCGGAAGAGGGCTCCCACGGACACTCGGAGAGATTCGATGGAACTTCTCGTGCTGAGGGTCAGTTGTTTTCTTCGCAGGACCAAAACATTACAACTAAACATTCCGACCCTCTGGTACCTCTATAGTTGTTTTTTTGTGGTTTTCTTATATTGCTCTCATTTCACATAACTATGCAGACGCCTTTCTGCTACTACTACCTTGTTTTAGCACACGCTGGCAGGTGTGTGGATGGATAGCTGCATCCTCAAGTCGTTTTCGCAAATGAGCCAATTACCGCTGTTACTTGTACTGCCCTTCTTCTATTTCTTATAACTAACAAGGTAGTTAGTTACCTTAACTTTTACTGCCCTTCTTCTAGCTAACTAACAAAGTAGTTACCTTACTTGTACTGCCCTTCTTCTATTTCTTATAACTAACAAGGTAGTTACCTTAGGTTAGGGGATTGTTGACCTGTCATGATTTGCCATTTGTAGTTTATGCGTGTATCATCAAGCCGTAAATTCCTTCACAACTCCCTTAACTGTCCTCAACGAGACTAGACGGCGGATATAACGGCAAGCTTTGTTGACAGCTGACACAGATGGAGGAGGCTACTATCCTTAACCGTTATAGAGCAGCGCTTGTTCTTCGGGTGCTGAGAGAGATAGAGGGAAAGAAACAGAGCAGAAATTTATCTGAGCTTGTGAAAGCTTGACCGATAACGCAGGCGCACATAACAATGCCGTTTTTTGCGATCACCGCCCGTTCTCACACCCTCCATAGGTAGCTACTTTCTGAAGCTGGCCGATGGCCGGGAACGTCACGTCACCTACACGGCCGACGAGAACGGGTTCCACCCCGAGATACAGACGAATGAGCTCGGCACCGAGTCGAAGAACCCGGGTGACGCCGTCTACGTTTCGTCGGCGCCCTCTGGCCCTGATGCCGCCATCCAGGCCTATGGCGGGCCCTTCCCCGAGTCGCTAGGCCAGGCTGCACAGCCCGTTCAGGCTCGAGCGGCCGCTGCCGCGTCATCTGCAAAGTCTGCGTAGAAAGTATCGATATAGAGAAGAACTAAATAAAAGGAATAGGTTATCAGACAGGACAGATAAAGAAAGAGAGAGAGCGAGAGAGAGAAAGAGAGAGCGCGCGCACGCGAGAGATAAGGTTGCGTGGCATCCGGCTACAGCGGAGAAAAAGTTGGCGACAATCCAACGGCTGCAAAATCGATGAGATCCCTGAAGAACTGAGGGCGCACATTTGCATCCGATGCTACATCATGTTCTCGGGGACTCACTCCGGCTGGCCGCTAGCAACAACAGAGGACGCTGATAAGAATGAGCCGAATGTGTTTTCAAACAGCGACACTGCTTCACTGCTGACTGGCTGACTAACTCTAACCTGTTCTGTCCATGCCTCTCCTTGCAACGGAAAGCTAGCAATACAGTTTGTATGCGACTCTCCATCTATTGTTATGGTTGCTGGTTATGAATGTTTCTATGGTTACAATTTGTTGTTTTTACCCGTTAAGTTTGTTTGTGCTTTTTATGTTGTGTTCGGATGTGGACAAAATGCAAATAAAATTATAGGTTGCTATACATTCAATCGTTGGTATTCTTTTGGGTCCGTACGAAGTTTGTGTGCAGCTCCGCTTCTGCGAGTTGCGCTCTTCCTAGTTAGCCGTTAGTGCTGCATAACACAAGCGTAGCTGTAACAACACTTACACACCAGTACCGATAACGATTAAGTGCACACGAACAACAACAATAACAATCATAGCGATAACAAGAACGGCATTGCCAAAACCAAAACAAAACAACAATACCGACACAGAAATAATATTGCTGGAAGTTACCACAAAGGCAACGGTAAATTTAATAAACAATCATTCAATGCAACTTCTTTAACGTGATTAAAGGGACGAACAGTAGCCAAATAAAACAGACGGAGTAACAATAAACAAAATAGCGACAAGCGCAAGATCAGAACGCAAGGTACGCCATAGTAGCCATAGACTTCAGTACACATAAGCACGAAAACAACTGAAGCGTGTGTGTACAAGCTAAAGGGTGTACTTTTTGCCATTCGACCTGATGCATTTGGCGTAAATGCCAGACGCAGATCGCAATCAAATATCTTAAAGAATGCTGTGAATTCGACATTAGGCTGAGGTGAGTTAAATTTGTCGGCGCCCTTTTGTGCAAAACACAAAATGTTTTTTGTATGCCGCCGTCCAATCATGAGCTCCGGCCTTCAGGATTGACCGGGTGTTTATTAGCCTCCATTATTTTCGAGTTTAAATAACGCTACAATAGTACAATTTGGTATTTCCTGCCTATGGAGTCGAGTTGATCTTGGAGCATCTTAGCGGGCGAGACCTTCGAACACTCGACAGAGCCAAATCGACGTTCCTAAAAAGAGTTCTTGGCGTCCACACAAATACGCGAAATCGTATGGTCTACCTCCTGACGGGAGAAAAGCGATTTGTGGAGGAGATCCAACAAAAGTTCAAGCTTGAAGAGACGACGGCATTTGTGAACTTCATGAACAGGAAAAGAGGGGAGATCAGCGACGTAAGCCCACAGTTCTTCACTTCGCCAGCAATGACAGACGACACATGGAAGAATCCGGATCGGGCAAACAGGCACGTGGGGTCAAATTCTCGACCCACGGCTATCATCATGTGGTCTGTCGAACGGAGTCGTTTCACGACCCAGTCGAGTCGTGTACCTGTAAATATTGCGAAGGCCCTTGTGATCTGTATCATGCCCAAACTTGTACATATCCACAGTCTCTGAATCACCTCGAGAGGCTTAAGAGTAAGCTGGGGGGACTTTATTGATTAACCGGAGTACTTATATACTTAAATTTTAACTAGATAGAGTATTACACAGACAGTGTGAATAAAAGAAATTGAATTTGGTATTTCTAGATACATAAAAGGTAAATTGTATAGCATGTAGAAAATGGCGAACTCCAAAGTGCCAAGTACGCGGTACATAAAAATAGACTGTGTAAATTACAGTGATTGTAAGATCAATCGCAGGGGCATCATATAACAACAACAACAACAAACAGGTAATTCGATCGAATAATTTAAGAAAACTACTACAATTTTTATTCGTACCAAATTTTCAGATAAATTCGTATATGCACAAAGAAGTACTTTCCATATGGTGCTCGCTTGCTGCTTTGTTCGAGCATCACAAACCGGCCAATCCGACCAAGACCTTTACGCGCAAAGATCTTCGCATGTCAGCAGTTCCTAGTTCTAGGGTGGCGGACGTGGGCTATAGGAGCATAAAAAGCCCTATGGCGGCATAGGGGTGTAAGGTGCCGAGCGTATGTAGCCTGTCGCTGACGGACGTCACGCCTGCTCATGGTGGTAGATCTGAGCCTACATGGCCAACATGCCGCGTTCGGTTCATGCGTGAACTTGTGTTCGTGAACAACAGCCCAAGCAACGTTCGTTGTCTCGGGCAGTTTTCGCGTTACTTATCGACACAGCTACTTGCTCCCTCGCGTTGCGCTTCAGACGCTAGAGCGCTTCACGCACACGGCACACTGTTGCATACGGGGCCCGTGTAGTGAAGGTGGTGCTGATTGTGGCAGACGATGCCTGTGTCGGGGTGATAGTGGCTCTCGTGGACGGGACACGTGTAACAGTGATGATGGTGAGTGTGGTCTTGATAGTGCTGATTCTGGTATCCGGCCCCGCCAAGGGTGGTGTTGCTGTTGTTGTTAGACGAGGCGTTTGGCTGCCAGGCCCAATGAGGGCTTGGCGCATAGACATGCTGCTTGTAGCTGGACGCCTCGTTAGCCCACGGGCTACAGGGAGGCAGCTGATGGTAAGCGAAGCCGTACTGTGGGGGATTCCAACCGTTGGCACTACCGAAAGTGGGCGATCTCGACTGCTCATGCGCTCCGAAAAACCGCCTTAAAAGGGTTTCGGCGAATCCCGTTCCGAGTGAGGGTTGTTCGGCCGACGACCATATGGTTGGAAATCCCCAGCCATTTGGCGGGGAGCTACCTCCTGAAGCACCAACATGTTGACCTCCACCACAATCTGGAGGAACAAAGCTTCCTTGAGCTGGTGACTGATCTGGAGGCCCCATAGCCGCAGGAGCAGCAGCCGGAGGAGGAGGAGGAGCAGTCGTAGTAGCACCGGGCCAAGGGTATGTCCCGCCCGAAGGGCGCTGCAGTCCTGGTTGCAGGTGAGGTGTCGGTGCTGCCCCACCGGCCAGTGCTGCCGAGCCCCCGTAAGGTGTGCCGGCAGTGTAGCACGGCACGTGGTTATGCGATGCCCATGGACAATGATAGTGCATATTTTGCGCGTTCATCTGTCTCTCCGATTGTAACGCGTGTAGCTTTGATCTATTTTTCACCGGTCACTTTTAATCTTGCCTGTAATGCCTATCTAGTTTGTCTTCGTCGTTTTAAGGTTGTGAATGTCCAATTCAGTCATCACCGTAGATGCACACATTGAGGTACACTATAATTGGTTGTCGTTATTTAGCGATGACGTTACCGCCTCGATCATGGCCTACCTGGCTTCCTAATCAATTTACAAAGACGAACCAACGGTAACCAAATGGCCTACCAAAATAGCTGTCCACTGTAGCTTTAGCACGACCGCGAGAACATCTTCTGTACCGCCTCGGATACACAGGGAGACTCGAGTCTTCGCTACCCAATTAAGGCAACAACAAATTCACCTTTTCTTTTGGTCGTCAAGGACAATCGAGCGCCGATCTGCCTAGGATCATCTACCAGCTGTTCAAACCGTATAGGACAGCCTGTAGTGTACCGCTTTACGAACCGTTCTTGAGCAACGTGTTTTGTATTGGCGTGGGTGTGCGCAGATATTACGAAACATTAGGTAACATAAAAAGGTTACTCAAGAAATTGCGATATCATTAAGCATGCGCGCAGTACTAGTTGAATTTATTCTACGTCAGTTTTAGCTGTTTTACGGCCCACTGTCTAAATCAGCAGGACATCCGTTCGCCACTTCTGCACAAATGCACGAAATATCGGCTCAGTTTCCTATCATTTTAACCTGACCGTGCTATTTCCACCGTCGAGCATTACAGTATCGGAAGCTACATAAGACGGCGATTCCTTGCCGTCATAGGTAAGCATGATATGTTCTTTATATAGATCGAAAAGCACATGACAGACGGCCTGCCAGGCCCGCGTTGTGACTTAAACTTACGCTATGATATACTTTGGTTTCAACTTAGTAATTTTAACTCAATTTGCAATTTGGCCTAAAAAGATCGTCTCTAAAGAGCCAGACATGTTGAGATATCTAGAGTTGCCACAAGAGTTCTTTGGAGCCGCTGATCCAGAGCGGTGTGGTCTATCATGTATCTTCAAGAATCGCAACGCTCAATGAGATTTGATTAACAACACAAGGCGGCGAACCGGCGACACCTCAGTAGATGACAACCATGAGCAGCGCACTAGAACTCTACATCACGCCGCCACTACATTGAAGTGTATGTATTTTTGAATAGCCCAATGTTCCAACGTTTGACGACGGGTGGCTGCATCGTATCCGTTGGCATCGTTATTGCCAGGGCAGGCATGGTCGAGCTTCGTAATTAAGGCTTTCGTCAGCTCCGCGGATGATTCCTAAGTAGGGTTTTCATAAACTTCGCGCTTTTTCCAGCCGCCGAGAGTGAGTCGCTCGTGCTACCCGAGTCCGCCAAATTTTGGTGGCGCTTTGTTTGTGCTTGCTGGCTTAGCGTGCGGTGGCAGCGTCGTCGAGGGTTTGGAGCCGTTTCGTCTATTTTTCTCTGCTTTGCCAGTTTTTCCTGAGGTTGGTGTGTACTAATTCGACTAAAAGCAGTCAGTTCTCTGTGATTCTTAGTTTTATCAGACGAGTTTACACCCAAAGTGCCGTACGATATTTTTCACACGGATGTGTTACGTTGCATGACGCGTTTGAAGCGCAAAGCCTATTACAAAACCGTTGCCGAACTAAAGTAGGCCAACGGTCTCTTACCGTGGTGCCCACATCGTTGCCTTGTTTTTCTGAGAGAGTTATGCCGCAGCACTGCCAGTATAAAATGTAATATAAGTGATGAATGCAAATGGAGGTCTACTTCGTGTAATGGCCAATTAGTCATCATGCATATTAAGCCAAGACAGCAGACACTTAACCGATGCATCACAAAGTGGGCTTTAATCAGTCGGACTTTAGTGGCAGTTACCTAATCGTCGCTGTTAGTACAAAGCCTAAAGTTCCCGGTGTTGCAATGAAACCAGGGTAATGTTACTATTGGAAGCTTATACCTTCTGACCAACTGTCATTCTGCAAGGAAGGTGCCTGCAGCACGCATACATTTCTCCCAAACTTCGTGGCGGTTTGTTGAGAGAACTGCCAGACCACAGAAGAGTATTTCAGCATGCGCTCACTCAACCTTTGCTCTAATGCTACACACCAATCGCTTATAAACAGAGTATAGAAATAATATAGGCCCAGGGAGATATATAAAAAAAAACTGGTTTATCTGCATATTGGATTCTAATTAAACGTTTTTGTAGGATCGATAGTACGAACTAAACCGAAGAACTTTTGAGGATGTCCTCTTCAATTAAATTAAAAATGTCTATTTTTCTTAAAGACCGGCCAAAAATGGATAACATCTGCAAAATGTGCATGAAAAATTCATATTTTGAGAATATCAGATATTCCCATTAATATTCCCAATAATAGTTTAATGTATGGTCTAAGATATATATATATATATATATATATATATATATATATATATATAACTGTGTGTTGGTTTGATTTAGGATTAAGATTTATATTAGAGTATGCCTTTTGACCGGATTTTTTACAATCCGTATAAATTTTTGCTTTATATTTAAAAATGTGTTTAGTTACACACTATTGGACTGTTGGGTCTTTTCGCTTGTATAAGCGTGAATTGTAGAATCGTCAATGCAGTATACAGCTTAAAGCGTAATATTTGGGTTCTGCGCTGCCACCACGACTTGTCCAAACAGTATGACCAATTGCCGTGATTCCGGCGCAAGCTAAGTGCATCAGTTGACCGTCCTCACTGCTGCTCACAATGCTGCTACAAAAACATGTCAGTTGTATGGCACTGCATGTTTGTTTGGTTAGTGTGGGATTTAAATTAACGTGAGCTCAGGTTGGAGAAAGAAGGTGACTGACTCTAAACACTGATTTTAATTGGTTTTTGTTCGGTTTATTTTTCCATTTCATGTCAATTAACAAAGATTTCCACCTTAGTGCTTTATTAGAAAGACTTCTCTTAAAGCATTGCACGCAATTACTGTATTATACATAATGTCATATAGAACGTGTGATTCAATTTATTGCACCATTCTATCTAACAAATGCGCTTATTTACAAACTGTTTTACGAGCACAACAACCCTGTCAGAACGATGGCTTATATACAACACGTTTAAAGATCCTTAAATGCCGATCGAATATCGTCACTTGGTTATCTGGTCATCTTGTTATCATTTGATTCAGACTTACAAGTTACCTGTCACAAATTATCTGCGCTGCAGATCGAGACTGATAGGTGTAACAGCCAAAAGGCCTGCTTTTAGCAAACATCAATGTCAACAATAAAAATAGACGCCCCGTAATTCGTATCTTGGTTTGCCAATTGTGAGAACGTAGGTCACATAATATCTCACCGACCTTTTATGAACATACAGCACCGTTAGACATTTGTGCGACGACCACGGCGAATGCATGCTGTTTGGTATACAGATTAAATAATCCAACCAAGCTCTCGGGGGTTACTATGACCAATTTCCCTTTGAATACGCTCTCTTCCGCTTGGAAGTAGGGCGTCCATATTTAAGGTACCTGGTGTAATTTTGGGTCTGGGTATGCTATAATAACGAGCGTGCAAAGGCCGGCAGCTAAGGCTTATTTTGCGAGACTGCATACTATTATTAGTACTACTACCACTACTACGACTTTGTTGACAGCTTCGTATCGGTTTCGATGGAAGAGATCAACGGTCCGACAACACTACACGAAGCATATCGATCGATAGGAGCATTAAGGCATTTATTGATCGGATCTTAGCATTAGAACCCCTTGGAAGTCCTGACATTAGCTTACCAGGATGGCTGGCGTGACAGCTCCTACTCGCATTTGCCTGACACGCCAGCGACGGCGTGCCAAGTATACAGACCGTCTACTAAATTTGAGGACTGATTAAGTACCTGTAAGACTGTCCGGCGCGCCATCTACAGGCCAACAAGAAAAACAATTAGCATGTTTATGCTGTGTGCAATTGAATTGAGTTTGTACCAAATGTTTTCGCCGGGTAGTCGAATGAGGAGCTACAAATGCTATATATATATATATATATATATATCTATATATATATTTACCGCCCGTGCAACTACAAAGGATATTAGTCAAGGGAGATTGCACCGTAGGTAACACTTTGTAACGCGGTTCTCTGTAATGTGGTCCCAGTTCCGTGCGGAATGTAATTCCGTACAAATGCGTTTCATCTTGGTGGAGGCACAATACCTTTTGTTCCGATGTGCAAAATTGTTTCACGTTCTCAAACTTCACAAAAAATGCATTTGTAATTCCTGGCGATCGATCGCAGAGCACACTGAAAGCAAGGACCTAAGCGCGCAAAAAATGCGAAGACATCGTTTTGTTTTTGCGTTGCATTTTATAAAACATTCATTTCTGTCAGTAAATTGTATTAGTAAGACAGCCAAGATTGTCATCTAAGAGCGCCGATTGAACTGGACGACGACAAATACTAATAGATGTTTATACATTTTGTACGCCTACATCGGAAAGTTGTCTATGAATCTAAGGCATGCGACGAGGCAGTGTTCAATAGTCTGAGCCAGTTTGGGTGGTTCTACTCTGCTATTCAAAGCAGGCGAAATTCGCTCTCAATAGGAGCACTATTAAGGTCAGCCAGAGTCCGGATATCCTGAATTCAATTTCTCCAAACCGGCGCTTATTGAGCCATGATGCATTCCTGCGTCTGTGTTGCAGCCGAGAAGTAGAGCAGGCCCATCAAAAAGTTGAGGTCCTTTGATGACCTAGTACCACCGAGGTGGCAGTAGCACGTCGATGAGCACAACAGCAGCAGCAGAAACAGCAACCTCTTCTTTGTTTAAAAATTTAATTTGCCCAGGGGTCTATGGCAAAAGCATTTGCTCACGAACTCAGTACGCTGCTTGCCAAAAGCACGCAAACCTCTAGCGTCCCTTGCGGAATCGCGTCACTAAGTTCGATCCCCATAGCCACTTAAACACAGCGCCACTGCGTGAAACTTTACAAACGTGTTCATTTCATTGAGTTTTTGTGTTTTGGCATTACCTAAAATGAGCTAATTTTTTTTAAGAAGTTGTTTTTAATTCTTAAGGCTATCCTCGGTCCCCTTCGGACTTGGAACCGCCGCAAGGCATATCTTCAATGCCTCGAGAACCGGATATGCTGCAATATCTAGGATTTTCCAACAGTCTTTGTGTCAGCATGGCCGCTGACTCTCAGTGACCATGCTATACCAGCCGTCTATTTTTCAAATCGTCAGTTATCGACGTCAGCTTTTGGCAACTAAGGTACCCTCAATGTACGCAAGCTTCCTGGTAGGTCTCCCCCAACTAATATATGAATAGACACTTTAGACAAAAAATGTGTGCATTTACAACGCATTTACTACTTCCAATGTTATTCCGTCTAACCCAAATACCGTCTTTCGTTTTATTCACCTAATAACCTGTTCTAGTTCCTCCACCGCTGTAATTATATCCGTATTTCTTTTCGACTCCTAGTCACTAGCTCCATAATAACGCTTTTACCGGCTTATTCATCTCTACCTTCATGTACATTTTTCTGCTCGAGATTCGCTATGCTTCTTCTCTCATTAGCTACATATGCCCAAAGTCGTCAAACCCCCTGATCCTAGTCAAGCATGTACGTATTTTTGCTGCTTGAATTGGGCTGTGGTTCATATGTATGTTATGTTTAATCTACCTGCTAAGTGAGCGTATGATTTAATTTATTTGTCTACGCATCATACCGAAAATAGGACGTATTTTAACCATTCAAAGGCATACATTGTTTGCAGGGTAAGACTTACAGGCCGGAAGTATAAATAGGCGTAAAACACAAGCGACTTCTTCAAAACGGTGTAACGGACCGTTATGTTGGTATCAGGCACGTTCATCGCATCTGTTCAGGTTTGGTCGTTGTTAAATTCGTAATCTAACCGGGCCTTACCTAACCTTCTTATCTAGCGATATCGTTCGAAGATTTCGTAATGGAAATCAATCGCGCTTCGGTTGGAGCAAACATACTCGAGGGACAAGACGGGTGCATTCTAACCATACAGTCTTTACCTCCATACGTCTAATGCGGCCTGAATACTCTATCCGTTCCGTGCTGCCTGTGCCGTGCCGACCTCTATGCGTGTACTGTTTGTTGTACAAGCTGCTATTATCCTCACATAGTCCTGCGGCGGTCCTGCGTCCTGCTGTCCCTCCAGCTAACAACTTGACGGCTGGCTATCGAGTATAATAAGGCTTGCTACTACTAACCGAAAACGAGGGCCGGCTGGCCGGCGCGCGCGCGCGCGGGGCAAGAACTAGACTTCGTGAGGGCAGCTGTTTCTATGGCGACCAATGACCTCACTCCTGCTTCGCGACGCACGACAACGCATGCAATGGAAAAATGCGTGCAAGGTTTACACCACCACCACCATGGGCTGGGGAGCTGGGGCTGGGGGCCCTGCAGCCAATGTCCACGTAGGTAAACCCATTATGAACCGACCCTCGGCTACACATCTCTCTCCTTCTCCTCCCTGCTACTCCCCCCCTTCTCCTATAGTGCTACCCCCCCCCCTTCTCCTATAGTGCTACTCCCCGCCCTTCTCCTATAATGCTACTCCCCCGTTATCTCCTCTATGTCCCTCTTGATCTCTCTCCCTATATATCTGACCCCTCCCTCTTGTATTGTTCTCGTTTGTTTGCCGCTGTCTGTATCCAGCAACAACACACCGCTGGCTGCTGTACAGTTGGAAGGACTATGGTGTGACATAGTTAGTGACGTATGCGAGGTGGTGATGTGGTAAGTCGTCTGGGGGGGAACGAAGTGCATGGCCGTGCCAACAACAGCAGGAGCAGGACGCATTTGCCGTCCAGGCGAAGGAGCTCTACCGGCGGGAGTTGATTGCTGGACTGGGATCGACTGGGTTCGTCAGTCGCGAATTGCCTACTTACTACATAGAGAGCGCGGCGACGTTTAGGCAAGATTAGGTTTGGTCTCTGCGGGCAAGTAATCGAGCTAAGGCGGGCGATCTCATCGAGCGATTACGAAGCCACGTCAGGTAGATCAACCAAGTGCAATTCGATCATATGCCCGCGACATATTGCCCGTCCGAAGACGGCGGCACGCTAGCCTGCCTGTGTTAGACTCAGATTGTGTTCTTCTGTCCGGCAGGTGGTCTCGTTCTGCGAGAGGGCGTTCGAGATCACCATCACCGCCCAACACCAGCATCCACTGTGGTGGTTAGTTCCTGTACTGGTTCGGTGTACCGGCTATGAGAAAAAGCCACAATCCTATGAGGCAGTTGACCGAGGTTTAGCTGTTCTTTTTTCGTGTGCGCCCGACGTGATACTGCTATGGCGCAGTGAAATCGCTCTATATTGTTTGTCACGTTGTCACGACATTATATTGCTATAACGCCTGATAAAACCTCTCTAATTTGTTCGTCCGATTCTGACCACTCGCGTGACCGGGAAGCATGTGTGCGACTGAGGTTGACGAAGACCCAAGAAGAAGCAACAATAACGAAAGCAAGACGATGCAGAACGTGTTGTGGTTGACAGTTCTGATATCTGAGTCGCCGCGCCGGGGTGCATCCGGATGTGAGAGGCCGGACCGTGAAGGCGACCCCACATGTGAAACCCCACAATAACGACAATCTATCTATCTATTTCTGCCAACCGCCGTCGCGTCGCCGACGTCGACATGCAACAGCATTGAACATATTCATAAGCCTACAACGCCATCCATAACCTGTAATCCATCTTGAATAATGATTGTCTGTCTGGTGGACTAAATGCGGGCGTCTGTGTGATGTGCAGTGATGACGTTGCGTCCAGCCACCTAAGTCGCTAGAGCGAATCGAAAACCTAGACGCTGACAGCAGAAACAGCGGCTACCCACCATGCAGTAAGAAGCGGCTCTTACCCCCCAGCGCCAGTGGGATCTCGACATCGTACCTGTTTGTCGCCGCCGCCAGGTCTTGCGTGCAGTATTTCGTACCACTTAGAGGCGGTCGAGTGAGGCAAGCATGTTTCCCGTATCGACTCCGAGCACTCCTAGCCCGTCGAAACCCGGCTCACCCGCGACGAGAACTTGTCCTTCGTGTCGAATCTCTGTCAGCTTAACCGGTAGGTCTAGTCTACCGTTACCCGTGGTCGCGTAATGATTTGCCTGCGAAAGTATGAGTATCTGTATAATTAGTTGCCTATAACGAATCATCGGCTACATTATACCATCTTCGTCGATGCGAATATATTTTCGATTTTAGCTGCGAACTCGAAGCCTGTTCAAATCTGTTTGCCTCTACAGCTCGTGCTGCGTTTGATCTCGAATCTAAGCAAACCAGTTCTAGCTATTTTTTTCAAAGTGATTGAAATGATCGGTTTATGTTGCGGTTGCACACCTGCATACAAGGTGTGAGCTTCACTAGTAATATATATATATATATATATATATATATATATATATATATATATATATATATGACCAACCAGGTTGCATTGCAGTCTCGTTCGCTATAAAAAAGATAAAGCTGGATTTAGCAGCAATTTTGAAGTATGCATTACTTAATTGCAAAGTAAAACATTAAGAAGTTAAGTAATTTCCACAACTTAGTTTCCACGTCCAGCAGATTCGTGCTGTCGCTAATGCTGCATATGATTTATGCACTGACAGTGGAATATGGGGTTTGCATTGTACTGGACAGCTAGCAGTCGTCATATGATGGAGCCAACGCTGTAACATCCGTTTAGAAAAGGATGTCATATAAGAAGAACTATGCAGAAAGCTTAGTTAGAATTTGGATTCGAAAGGAGGTTGTTGGGGTAATCGCGAGTAATCGTTGCAAATTGTAACGAGTGATGCAGGGTCCTTCCAATAAAAACGCCAGACTCTACTATAAAAAGGAAAATGCTAGACTAACTCAATCGTTTTTGATTCAAGACAAAACTCATGGCTTAACGCCAAGTAGTCCGCGTAAATAAGCGATATGACTTAGAAGTGCCGACTAGTAGCATTTTCTGGTAGATCGCTCGAACGAACTTAAAGTAGGAGCAGAGGGCTAAAATGGCGGCAATCTTAAGTGAATATATATATATATATATATATATACATATGCATATACCTTAAGGACATGAAAATTGATTAGACCGAGTAGCTATATGCAAAAATGCAGTTTTAAAATATGAGTATAAAAATAGCAGCCACAAATACCTTCAAGATCATCAATATTGACTGGGCCACTCAGTCGGTGTAGTGTGCGTCTATCCGCTGACCTCGATATGTGTTGTTTGTAGTAGTAGTAGTAGTAGCAGTCGTAGGGATAAAACTTCGCCTAGCTTGAATCAATTAAGTTACGCTGACGATTAGACTAGGCAAATCAGTTACTTTGCTTCAACTATATTACTAATTGATCAAGGAAACGGCGGCGTCGCCGCTGCTTTGGGCCGAATCTTCTGATAAAACACAGCAATGGCGGAATGGGAATCAAAGGGTCTTTTAGAATCTAGTCTTTCCCCCGTTTTATCGAGTCTTAACTGCTGGTTCTTTTGCATTGACCCGAAAGCATGCCACGTGACTGGACACTTAAAGGATGGGACTGTGCCCCCACGAAATGCTGGATACGCTCTCAATCTGACCCCCATACATAGACCGAATGCATATGTACCCAATTAGATGGACAATGTAGAATGTATCGGAAAATAAACGCTGCCGAACATTCGCTATGGCAATTGCTTGGTAATACATACCTAGGTAGGGTTTTTCAAAAGCCCACCGTTTATACACCTGTATGTAACTGCCGTCATTTTGTCTACTTGTGGTTTGCTTGAAGGAATTTGCTACTCATGTCTCATTTGTTAGGCGTACTCCCTAACAGCGAGTACATCTCGTCTCGCGCGATCACGAAATATAGGTGAATCGAGTGTCGTTTTTCCATCGGTCTATCGGTGAAATGACCGTACGTAGATATATATATATATATATATATATATAGGCGAGCACTGCCGAGTGCGCAAACGTATTGTAAATGATCAATAAATCATCACAATTTTCTATATATATATATATATATATAAGGAATACCGTGGTATTGGCCATCGCAATGATGATGCCGACGACAAGGCCGCAACGGTATCGCTGTTTGCTCACAGCTTGTTCTACCATCCGAGAGAGAAGCACGTCAACCAATGTGTTCGCGTGTTGTTTCGAGTCGCCATCGATTCTAGATTTGACGCACTCACTTAGTGAATTGTCTGCCACAGGCGGCTCGATAAGTCGCGCATATTACTACCCTATGTAGGTTTTCTAGACGACGGCTTCTATTCAGATCTTTGATTTGGCGGAGTGCAAAATGTTACAATAGCATAAAAATAATTCACGTCCCTCCCTCTCGCGATGAATGTAAAATCTAATTGAGTGTAGCAAGAATTGCATTTGTGGTGAGCGAACATGTGCACGCCCCGCTCAGAGGGTTAGCATTGCCATTTTAGCCAACTGGCCAGGCAACTTTTCACCGTTTGCAGTGGATACTGTCGCAAATTATATACAAGACTTGCTAGATCGTTCAAATCGTTTATTGTATCAAAGAAGAAAGGGTCCAAACAGCGGTCAGCAGTGTATTTGCAAGTTACTTACGTTTCTGCTTTCTATAGTTACCGCGGGAGAGAGTTCTGCGGAGCTGAGCAAACTCGCTGGAACCACTCCCCCGAGACGAGTAGAGACGAGCCAAAAAGCGACAAGCAAAACAGGCTCGTGACCGTGGCTTGCAGAGCAGCAACCGATGCAACAGTAAAGATAAGCGCAAAATTTTCCATACAAGAGGTCGCTATCTAGATCCGTTCAATGAAATGCCTGTGAAGGCATTCAATCAGCTTTCCCAATACTTCTTTTAGGTGAGCAGTATGAGGTGCTGGCTCTTACTGAGATACATATCGAGACTGAGGGCCTCCGAGCCCCAGTGGTCCCTAGTTGATGTTTGGCGCCTCGCGGCAAGTGGGCTATGTCCACAGCTGAGGACTCTGGCGATTAGTGCCAGGTGGCACCTACCGGTTGCACTGGTGATATCGACTCCACCGGAATCTACATATCGCGAGCGGCTAGGTCGTAATCTCAGCTTCGTCTGTCTGAACTTACTTCTTAAATCATATATAGTCCCAGTGCCAGCTGTAGCTAACGTAACGGAATCTTACGTTAGCACATTAAAAGTGTCAATACTGGTAGCGCACGGTCAAAACGAGCAAGCCGAAAGTACGCATCATGGTAGACCTGCCAAGACCATACATCAACCCGGAACAGCCTTAAGCATAAAGAGGCTCACTGTGGACTCTTCGGACATTACCTTCTTTTCCGTAAAGAATATATTTATATATATATATATATATATATATATATATATATATAGGTGTGATAAAGACGGAGAAAGGTTATCTTACCTATTCGGCACGATCAAATGTTTCAGGCGGCCAGTCTCGCACGATGTGCCCTTTCTGTGGAGCCTTCTACGATCAGCGTGCCAACACGGACTTCAACATGAGAAGAACCAGTTCCGTTGCCAACGGATACCTACCACACATCGTAAGTATCTCCACCTATATATATATATATATATATATATTTCATTTAAACCGAGCAAGGTGGCTTACTGGCAAAGCCTTTGCCTTGCATTCGAGAGGACTGGGTTCGAGACTCAGACCAGCCACTTTTAAATTGGTTTGCATGGTTTCCAATTTAGACAAGGTAAATGCCGGAGTGGAGTAAAACTTAGCCATGACATGAAAAATCCTTACACGGGCAATTGCCTTACGGGAAATCTTAAAGAAAAAACACGTCTAATGTAGAACTTGTGACGCCTGCATATATTGCGAGGCGCAGGTTTGTTTATTATTATTATTATTGTATTTATTCAGGACTTACAAAATACACCAAAAAGGACGTCACCTAATTTCGCTCAAAGTAGTTCAGGCATCATTCAGGCATATATTTCTTGTGAAACCCATTACCCTCACCTATGTGGCGCAGTGTATAGGGCTTATAGGGCTTTTCAACGACCCTTTGTCGCTGTTACCATTAAGAAAAATCCATGGTTTGCCAAATATACCTATGATTTTGCCTATGTGAACGCCTACATGTATTTCATTTGCACGCACGGCTTTTTGAAGCAAACAGAATCTAGAGAAGTTAAATTATTTCGACTACATTATTCCATTGAGCAGTATCGTGGGCTCCCTTAATATCTAGAGATATATCGCGTAGTGGTAGTCTTATTTTATGAGCACCACTTTAATTAGTCGAGTAGTGCAAGCAAATAGTGGCGGCGTGGTCTAGGGGACTAGTGCGCTAGTTATGGTTGTCATCTACCGGGTGTCGCCGGTTCGATCCCTGTTGTTGATCGAATTTTCTTTGAGCGATGCTCATTGAGAATAGATGATTAACCATACCGCTGAGAGTCAGCGGCGGCCATGCTGCCACAAAGGCTGTTAGGGAAACCCTAGATATCTTAACATGTCCGGCTCTCGTTGCATTGAAGATACACCTCAGGTTAAGTTCCAAGCCCGTAGGAGACGATGGATAGCCTAGAATTAAAAACGACTAGCCTCCTCTTTCTTCCTTTGAAATTTCTAGTGTGCAGCTCAACAAAACCTCAGTAATGGAGTGTCTTTCAATTTGTTCCTAGCTTTATCAGATATAGAAACAAGGTGTGCGTTGCGTTGAAACGTGCATTTTATATGTAATCTTATAATTACTCGAGGTGGCGATCGCTCGTTACTGCAATCCTAGGTGTACTTCAAGTGTAAAAGGTACTTTCATAATTAGTGATAAGTGTCCTTTCTAACCCAGAGTCAATAGAGAGGATAGCGATAAGGCTGATCCCGATAACATCTGGTGCTCGGTGTGCATCTTGCATTCTAGTCGTCTTTCTAAAAAATATATATATACATGTGTATACGAGTATACACATGTATATAAATGTAAATATATCTATATATATGTGCGTATACATATACGTAAAATAATACACATCGCATGCCCATGTATATGTGTGTGTGTACGTGTGACATATGCTTCTCTCTGAGAGCTCTCTCGTCGTCTGTGACAGCGTGTGGCTTGAGCTGGATATAATGATGAAGTCAACGGTTGCTACCCGCCACAACCCCCCTCCAGCAGCCTTGCTGTCCTTTCCGCTGACCCTTTCAGGGGCCTCAGCGGTGCATGAAGCGAAACTAACGCCGGTCGAACCGCCCCCCCCCCCCCCCCCCACAACAACAAACGGGGGGCTCAGACCCGGATCGCTCACACATGGTGGACCGCTACCCCGCTCCGATGTCGGGCAGCATAGAATATGAACGAACACGAAAGTCTAACTCTACTAAGATATTTTTAGATGAAGGTTGTTGGGTCGCTATAGCCATTGGCGTGCTATACAGTAGCGTCTACTATTTATTCATCATAATTTCGTCGCCGTCAGCGTTGCTGCATGTCTGCATATCTTTTGTGACAGATATGTGACACACAACATTGCCACAGCAATCACCGGTGGCATTTTAGCACCTTTAACAGGCAAGCAGTTATACTGGCGGAAGTTTGATCGTGTTGGGAGTTTAGCATATTATGGGTTGACCCAGCTGTCGGGCCAAAAAGCGCCACGACACTAAAGATGGCAGCTTCTTTGGCGGCCAGGTCATCATGCGAGAAACAGACCTTTCGTGCTATCTACTTAAACATTTACCGGTAAAGATTACTAAAAATTGTTCCATTGGTTAAGATGGCCTTCGTATTCGAGCAGCAGGTATGATCAATGCAACAAAGCCTTGCCGATCTACAGGCGCACGTGATCGATAATGATCAAATTCGATCATATCGGTAGATAGTGGGTTTGAACGTGGCACAGATAACGACATGGTGATGCTCATTGGTTATTATTCTTCTGTACTCAGATGTCCCTACACCATCTGCAAACTTCAGACTCATAACACTGGTATATTTAAAACGTCATAAACTTTTATTTAAAACATAATAATTTAAAAATAATTACTGAAGAGCTTTGTTTAGACATGTTAGGCAAAGCGGCGCACACACACCCATATATATAAATATATATATGTATATATATATATATATATATATATATATATATATATGCATGCAACATCTGTCGCTATCACGTTCTAATATGTTCGGCAATAGACTCATACTCATTACAGGCGCGTGTAAACGAAATATTGTTATAGTTTCGTGACAAACCATGCGTGTCAATCCAATACCAACAAATATGGTAAATAATTATGATGTGTATATAATTTTCTAAGGGCAAAAGTTAGTGCAACCTTTACCCAACAACAGCAACATCGTTTTATGAAAAACAAAAAAAAAGTCGAAAAGGGCAATGGTGGTGCTAATTTTGGTAAATTCAGCACGCTGGCTGCATTTACTAGACTGGGTGCAGTGCAAACTGTTGCACATATGCTTCGCGGGAATCTCTACAGTTGCACTCACGTAACGACCGTACAATTCTTTGACATTTCAGGAGGATATTAACCGTAGACATTCGTCTATAGGAGAACGATTGGGTGCCTTGCAAGGCTATCTTGCCGGTAAGAAAACAAACGCTCAACCTATGCTCACAACCGAGGTAACTAAACGTGGCGAATGTTGGCCAGGTGGCAAAAAAACAACATCAATGCAACATAAGGCATCATGTGTAAGAGCCAATTTTACTAATTATCGCGCGAAACATTGATAGCGTTGGAAGTAAAGCAGATCTAGGCTTGATTTAGTTCAACGGGCGAGCAGCTTATAGCCTCGTTGAGCACATGTCATCCTAGTACGGCCTGCGATCTATGGATGTTTGTAAAATACTATTAATAGCAATAATATATTATTAGTATTAATACATAATACATAGAAACATCAACATAGAGATAGACAATCAAATAGACAGCAATAGAGATAACGTTTGAATTTTTGCACCGCTTTGTCGTTTAGGTTTGATATTACGCGGTGGCCAGGAGAGCCAGTTCTACCTACCGCCACTTGACCGGGATAAGGATGGCAGAGAGCAGAGCGACGCGGGCAGACTCACGCCGGCCAGCTCCGACGACGATTCGCTCGACTATCCTGTACGAAATATGGATATCGAATTGTACCGGTAAGCGGGCAAACTCCAGCACCACACTCTTGGCAGATACCGGCAGATATCGCCGCCTCTCCGCGTTGTTATGATTTTATGTCGTCGCTGTAATTTTTGTTGCCGAAAACTAGTCGAACATGCCGCTGGTGTACACACGGGTGCCACTACGCGTCAACCTGAATAACTTTCAGCCAGCCAGACGGAAATTATGTATATGATAACGACTCAATGTCGAGCCAGAGCAAATGCATGGCAAGTGCACAGTTTCGTAGACTTGCGAATCTCACGCCAGTCGATGCTAGCTGCCGGCTATGCATCAAGCATTCCCGAAACCTACTTAAAATGTAAGGCTTAAATAATGAAATGGTATGATTGGCAACGCTGACGACAGGCTAGAACCCAGTTTACTTTGTTTTGAAATTGAGGTTGAAATTGAAAAATATCTCGGAAGGATGAACGAGGTGACACAAGGTCGAGGTCGGTCGTAGCTTGGAGTAGTAGCTTGGTAAAAGCTTAGATTGTTGTTGTCGTTCAGTCAACGAGCCTCTAGTTCCAAGTCGACATGTTCAGAGGGGTCTCGTAGCCAATAAATTCTTAACCTTAACCTTAGCCAATAAAACCTTAACCTTAACCTGCGTCTTACCCCAATCGCCAACCGCGTCTAGCACTGCGACCTGATAAATTGTAGGCAGACAGGCACTTATGCTCCATTATCCTCAGACTGCCGAAATCTTGAGCAGTAAGTTCACGTCGAGCTAACAAGACAAGAAAGGCATGCCAAAACGGCGTTTCCCCGTGTACAAGTGAGACAATTAATCTTTAGTGTATTCAGGCTTAATGCTACTAAGCACCCTAAACAAATACAGACGTTCCAAAGGATGGCGCGACAACTAACGCTCTCACCTGGCCGTCTTCTGCTTATTTAGGTGAAAGTTAACGGGGATTGTCTTTTCGAAACAAATACGGGACAATATGCAGGGTAAAGGCGTTGTCTGTTTAATAGTAGCATAAAGTTCTGTTAGCATGGACTGACCTACCTGCCCACACCGCAAACAATGTCTCGGAATATCTCCATTTGCTGGAATGAATGAAGTGCTGATCGAGACATGAAACAATGACTAGAAAGCAGACGGCACTGACTGACGTTTATATAACGTTACGATATATATATATATATATATATAACGATGCATTTTTTGGCAGGCAAGGTTTCCAGGTGGAACCCGATCAATATGCAAGGTGGAACTTGGGATTTAGTCAAATTGTGTAGTGTGAATTTCAAAGGTGATGTGCACAAAGTAAATAGGTCTGCACCTTGTGCATATCAGAATCACGTAGATACTTGCCGAAGCACACAAGAATCTTCAGCTAACGTATGTGGCACTATGGTCATAGAAATGTTTAGCGTGCGGTAGTGTTAATTTTGTGCATTGTTTGTTGTTGCCCGCTTTTTGCAGTGCACTTGTTGAGGACTGCAAAGCAAAGGACAACTATGGACCACTTCAAGAATTTCTTGAGCAGACATTTTGCTGTTTTGTCGAGATGTCGTCAGTGTTCAAAAGGGATCCCAAGCAAGAGCACGCCAGGCCAGAGGATCCTGACATCAAAATGGAATTGCTTTCTGAAGTCTACGATAGTTTCGAGCATTTGGTAAGCGCAGAATTACCACTATGCATTTTTGTCGATAGACCCAAAAAATATTACCTAGGCGAACCTTACGATACAATGCACAGCTCCACAAAGGTTGACACACGGTTGACAAGTTTGACAAAGTTTTGGATCGATATTCGTGCGTCTTAATATTATCCATGCAAGGGCATATGTATGGATGCATGAATGTGTACACATGACGAGTTTTGTTTAAAATACCGTTTTAATATTTAAAAAAAGCGAGGAGCCCTATTGTTCCATATGAAAGCGTGTATATCAATCTAATTATAAACATAATTTCCGTCTTAATATTAAGGCACTTATCGTAAAACCAGTTTCAGAAATCCATATTTGAATTTGTTTCACGCACAAACACGTATTTGATGCCAAACGTTACACATTTAATATTTGGCGCACTTAACCCTAATTATTCAGTAAATGATACTGTGTTGCCAGCTCTCAAATATACACGTAACTAGGAAAAATATGTATAGACTCACCTTGACATCAGTCACTACAAAATCAAATCGAGGTTTTGCCGCGCCTTGTAGACACAATTTTGCGTTGCCTCATCCTAACAGTGCAATGTACATTGCCGTTTAAAAATATCTTGTTTTTCCGAAACGCGTGCAGTGCTTTGTGGTACAAAAACTCGAATTAGTTAAATGTATGAAACCGGTGGAGGGACCACAAGAACGATTGTGAGACGCTTGTTGCTGAGGCGCTCTCATGACATGGGTTTCCGTCTACTTGTGAAAGAGGCACTTTATCCTTTGTTTGTATTTTCAAATGGTTCTGAATTATTGTTTAGTCTAACACATGCAAATGTCATACGAACAGTGCAATAATACACCACCTCTTTATGTGACACTGAAGGTGCCTTTGCCTTATTTTATTCAATTACACATGGAAATGTGTCTCTTTTTCAAATAATTTACCGGTACTTACTTGAAAGCACGCCTCGTATACATATTTAGCACAGGCAAGCAACCGCTACTGCTGCTACCTATACATATATCAGATACTGAACCACCAATATATGTGGACAAGCATAGGACGTTCGGTTTTGCTTGAACAAATTTTGCTCGTGACTCAGCTTACGTGTAGAAAACTATGCGCGTATAAATACTCTGTGCTTTCTTCATTTCAGCCGGGCTACGTGACAAAGAGCGTCCTCAAGGCCGTAATTAGTTCGCTACTCGAATTGGACGTGCGGCTGATGGCAAAAGACGACGTTCGCTCGATCTACATGTTGCTGCTTAATCCGATCTTTTCTACGCAGGTCGGTATAGATAAGAATACATTAGAAGGTACCTATATTCGCATGACGAGCGAAAAATGAAAGATCAGTTTGACGTCGCGGGCGCATGTATATTGTATCGCAAGTATATAGTACTAAACTTTTTTTTGGGGGGGAGGAGGGTGAATGCATTTACGCACGCTTCGAGTACGGAGTATTTCCGCTCTCGAGAGCAGTGTGGGGCTCGACCCTGTCGGTTGGATGTTGGTCCGCCAAGACCACTACCCACTAAACACACCTCCCCCCTTAAGCTTCACTCTCTAATGGCCCAGATATCCATAGAACAGTATTATGGGCCATTAGGAGAAGTGGCGAGCGCCTAACGAATCATTGGCTCCGCTTTCTTTTTCATCACCGCAGTTGCCATTTCCTCGCCCAGCCTCCATGCCGATGCTGTGCTGCATATGTACTCCACAAACACTCTCATGTTACTTTTCGGCGGGTCTGGAATCCCGACTCCTTGTTTTCCTGCTTCTTTGGCCCATCTCAATCGTAGCAGCGCTATGGCGGTTATCCTTGCCTGCTCTAGTCCCTTGCATTTTAAGAGAGTGTGCTCGGGGCCATCTTCGTTGCCGTCTACACAGTGCACGCATATATATATATATATATATATATATATATATATATATTTAAGCATACCGTCTTAAACTGGTCATGATGCCAGGGCCTAGAAACATTTAAACAAATTGATTGTATGCTTTGTTTTGGTTCTTTCGCACTCATTGTCCTACGAGTCTCTCCCATCGACTATACTTAAGAGGGTACCCGCCTATCGTTTGTTCTCCAACTTTGTGCGTGATCACGTGATCAACTGAATTGACTATTTTTAAGTATTTTTTAAGAACGATTTTACAAACGTACTTAACTTTATTCGCTATACTTTACAACCCCCTATTCTCTGTACTCTCTCTCTCTATCAATCGGGCCCGTTTTCAGAAGTAGTCGCTTTCCGTTCCATGAGAACATCGCCGGTCGTGTTCTATGTGGCGGTCGCAATGTCTTACTTTTGTGCGCATTGACGGATTAGCCTACATTTCTTGGCTTTTCAGTTATTTTTTACGTGATAACCTTTACAGAGTACAACATGTTTTAAGTGGAATCGTGTAACGTTTGCCGACTGTGTTAAAATCGCTAGGCTTCGTACACGGTATTTGCGCATCTCGTGCGCAGGGTCGTTTCGCTTTCGAGTCCGGACCATCAGCTTCTCATTCACTGGTTCACAAGGTGTGTGTGTGTGTGCTTCTGCCAGCCTAGTAGTATTCCAAAACAAACCCGGTTTCTGGTATTTCTATATACGGCTCCATTTAACAACATAATCAAATAACATATGTCCAATCAAACAACCTAAGTCTATTAACGATTCAAAAAAGCCGAGCCAGATCGACAAAATCTAGAATGCTTTTGTCAACTCAAGTGGTTTGGTGATTTGTAGCATTGAGCTAATTGTCGTGCAAGGAAACCTGCTTTTGTCAAAAATGTAAGATTTTAAGCTATAGAGACGACAGCCTGGCGAACGCAGGGACTTTTTTTTTGCTAAAAAGGGGTCCCAGTGGAAAACATCTACAACGTAATATTTTGTTACTTATACAGTAACATTACGGACTTTACACTTGTCTCAATGCTTCACCATATAATGCATATTTTTCGATGTTTATCATACTCATTACGGAGTAGGGGGTATGCCTACCTATGAATGTACCAACATAACGTGACCATATATATATATATATATAATAACGACTTATGATGATACGTTTTTCAGGACGGAGGCATCGCGAGTGCGGGAGCTGGTGCAGCGGCTACTGCAGTTTATCACAATTCGTGAGTTTCCTCCCGCCAATGGACACCGACTGCCGTCAATCAACAAGAGTCGCTGGTGGATTCCGTGTGCAACCAGGTAGGAGCTTATAATATATATATTTCTTTTTTTAGCGCGTAATTACACTATATATATATATATATATATATATATATATATATATATATATATATATATATATATATATATATATATATATATGCAGCTTATAAACTCATGTAACCTTAGTAAGCAGTGCAGTTAGTCGAAGCAGGGACACTGCTGATCACTGTCAGGTCGCCTGCCAATCTGTGGTACCAATGAGCAAAATCTGGAAAACAAACTTAACGGAGAGTCAACGCATTTTCGTTTGCATGTCTTTGCTTTGCTAGGGTCTTGGCTCTATTGAATGCTGCTAACAACAGGGTTTCACCACCATTGCTCGAGTATGCTGATTTCTACAACTCGGCGTTGGATCATATAAACCTGATGGCGGAGTACTATCGGTGGCAAACGCCGGGAAAATGCAACAAGTTTGTTTCGGTCTACATTGCTTCGTTTGGCACTTTAACGGGAAACGTGGCGATCAGACGCACTAAAACTCCTGACAAAATAAATGAGTCTTTAGGTCTGCAAACGTGTATCGATACATGGGCGCGCCGTTTTTACTCTGTTTCATTATATATGTATATAGAAACGTATTTACATACTTTTTATAAAGATTATTTGGTAAAATGCATGCTGCACATCCGACGTCGTTGCTAAAGCCATGATGATGTGAACACAAACCTACTAAATATTGTCGCCTCTTTGCCACTTATAGCAGTACTGTTTATTCGAGATTACTTGACCTGGTTATATTATCTTGCTATTAAGGCTGCCCGACTTTGTACGGCGGTTATTTTCGGCTCGGAGACAAACCTTCTTACCATGAACCAAAATTCGTGATCCTCGGGGAGCGCCTCTATGAAACCTTGGATTTATATACTTGAACACATGTAAATGTACAGAAAATATTTGTTTCAGACTCAGACAGAATAATTCGATTGTGCTATGTATTTAAAATATCTTGAACAAGGCAAATTATACTAAGCAAACATGATATTGGGATCCTCTTTTACAGATTCTCCTACTGTCAGTATCCGTTCATCTTAAGCATTGTTGCAAAAAAATTTATTCTTCAAAGGGATTCCGAGCAACAAATGATCCTCAACGCAAGGGTAAGATCCTAGCAGTCCCCGTAGACTGCACGCATACATAGTAGTCGCAATGTTCCATTGCATTGTACTGTCCCCAGACGACTGTACTTAGAAATTCTTCTTGCTCCCGGTTGTATGTATTATTTATTATTGGCATTGTTTTTTATTTCCTGTCGTCTGGCCAATATGAATACAAAGATGATTCAGACCTTCTCCTACGTGCTTACTATTGATTTGGGGCATTTGCATAAGTGCTAGTTGGTCATCGGTAGTCTCGTAATGTCTCCCTAATTATTAATGTTTATGCCACTAATGTGTAATTTAGACGTCAAACATTTGGGGCATATTTTCGCTTAGAAGTTTATCACTCCGTTACAACACACAATATACGTACTGAGATTTTCCTATAGTTGAAATATAATTTAGTGGTCACTCGTATAATAATGGGCACTGCCGATCGAATGAAACCACGTTTATATACACTTGTTTATGATTGTATAGACATTCATTTGTTTCTTCAAATATATATATATATATATATATATATATATATATATATATATATATAGATATATATATATATATATATATACAGAACTGTGACTGTAAACAATATATCTTAGCGCCTAGAAGAAACATTGTTTTTTGTAGTGTCAGAACGAGTATATCATTTGCACATTTGTCATTACAGCGTTCGCTGTTGAACCGAGCGCTTCAGCATCAAGTGCCGGACATCGACGTGTTCTTCCTTAATCTCAACGTTCGACGGTCGTATCTTGTCTCCGACTCGCTTAATGAAATCGCCCGAAAACAGGCCGATCTTAAAAAGAAGCTTAAGGTTACCTTCGTTGGAGAGCCAGGTAAACTACTAGCGTTTGGACTCTCCTTATGAACATTCAGAATCCTAAATTAAATTGAACTCATCAATCACTTTTGCTGTCTTGGAGTAACAGTAACTCTCCAGCTATTATTTAGCAGATATATATAATAGATTTAGAATGCGTTACAGGGCTACCGCCGCTATGATTCTAGTGGAAGACGTTACAGAAGTAGAACTAAAAATTGCGCTAAGCTTATTCCGAACAAAAAGTATACCTGTAGTTAAGTATTGTGCAGCGAACTCAGAAAAAATCGCAACATGGCATTTGTAACGGGCCTCTGTGCCGAGTGGCCTGCATTTTGCAGTGACAGATAAAAACTGTTACCATAGAGAAACAGTTCTATAATATGCCGGAAAACATGACATGGTTACCATCGTCTAATATGCCTTAGAGGAAATTGTTTTAAAATCGACAGGTCTATATATAAATATCGTGGAGAGTTCAATGTCGGACGTTAGCACATGCTTTTGACGTTATCATATGCTCAACCTACTCGTTTATCGAAGCATCGTTCCTACAGTCAAGTGTAAACGGTATTCTTAGCCTACAAAATCATATATGAACGATTGTGCTATACTGGAAACTATAAGGCTAATATCACTGGCTTGTTCTTGTGCTCTTGAGCCTCCATAGCAACTCCAGGGACCGCCATTTGTGTAAACTAATTTGCGTTATTGCATCGCTTGCTTTTAGCTGTTGACCTTAAGGTTGCAACACAATCTACAATTTAGCTATCTAGGCTCTTAGGATGATGAACGAGCCTACAATCATTTATTATGATTGTAAGCTCTAAATATTTAACTATGATTAAACTAGTTTGACGAATCGAGCACTAACCGCAGTCGTAAACACTTTCGTAGCTGCATGCTTTACTTTTTACTTTACTTTTACGTGGTATTTCATGTGATCAGTAATGTCAATCGTTTTTCAGAATGTGAAGACGATAAGTATCGTCTTTAATATGAGAGTTTCGTTTGTGCGCTTGCAGGTCTGGACATGGGCGGGTTGACGAAGGAGTGGTTCCTCTTGTTAATCAAGCAGATTTTCAGTTCAGACTACGGCATGTTTGTCTACCATAACAAGGCGCGCTGTTACTGGTTTAGTACGGCCCAGGTTGGTAACCTGCGTGAATACAACCTCATCGGGGTCCTCATGGGCCTTGCGGTGTACAACTCGATCATACTCGACCTGAATTTTCCGACGGCCTGCTATAAAAAGCTTCTCAGCCCTCCCGTCGTACCCGCGAACATGGATACGGCCAATGTCGGCAACTGCAGGTTCACGCTCGACGATCTCTCTGAAGTGATGCCGGTTCGTTTCTGTGTTCAACAGTCTGTAAAAAACTCTAGATATCAGTACAGTAAATGGTGGCCATTCCAAGCGCTACAACTTAGAGGGATACTAAGTTTTACGGGTGCCGAAGTTCGAGCACCTTTGTGTTGATATTCATTAATTGAAACACTGCTATATTCGTCACAGCAACCTATATTGTGCCGAGCACACAATACTGACACTCATTTGTAATGTGACAACGTACAGTTTACGATGCTTTAAAATGTAGAAGTATTTTATGCCATCACTTCCTCTAGTTTTAGCCAGATCATAGTATACTTATATTAGACATCTGTAGACTAACGGTTGGCTGTATCAATTTATCCGGTTTCTTAGCTTTTTCGTGGCGAAAGTAAGCTTTCTAAGTCTCCAGCAGAAGGTCCATGGGTAATCTATTGCGCTTTTCGTTTCCTTAGAAGAGTTTTATGTAATTTCAAGAGACTTTAGACTTCTTTTTGTCAGTTGTGGTTTGGATTCGATTAAATGTATATATTGGTGTTAAAATATACAAGAAATATAACCGATGTTGAAATAACCAGATATAGTGAAACAAAAAGGGGCAGCATTAGCTAAACGGTATAAAGAAGAATCGCGTGCAAAGATATGCGTAACAATAACTGCCTTGGCATGTTTTTCTATAGGATGTTGTCGTTGGTCTCCGTGAGCTGCTCGCCTATGAAGGAAATGTAGAAGAAGACTTTTTAGTGCACTTTGAGGTTTCAGTCGATGAGTTCGGTGAAGTGAAGACCCATATACTTAAGGAAGGCGGAGAGAGCAGATATGCCGTCACCAATGAAAATCGACAAGGTGGCTTATAGTAAAAATCCAAGCATCATCATATCATTTGTTGCTCACGATGTTTCATAAAGTTTAGATAAATATCTCGATAAGAGTATATATATAGATAGGGGTAAATTTCTAGTAAAATCTATAGAATATGATTATTCACTTGACTTTAGAAAAATCTAATATTAGCTATAGTATAGATATCTATATAATATATTGACACTAAATATAGCAAAGCATTCTAGATAGAAGCCGTATTACGCAACCTTCTTATCCCTAGGCAGTGCTCAGCAGTTAGGTTATTGTCCTTCAGGAAAAAACGCATAGCTCATTCCTTATGGGAGCAAAAGTCCACCAATGCCCAACCACTAACAACAGCCCTACCTATAGCTTACTGTTTAATCTGATTATAGACTATGGGTCGAGAGCCCAGGTGTATCTGCAAGTCATTATCGACTAAATTACTCGTTCGCTAAGTGGATTTTGTTTGTTCAGAGTACGTTGACCTATACGTTGATCTCATCCTAAACGAAGCAATCAGAGAACCGTTCAAAGCATTTTACCTCGGATTCCACAGTGTCTGCGCATCAAATGCCCTTATTGTACGTATGTTATGTATATATATATATATATAGATATATATATATATATTTATATACAAGTTATTATTATTAAATTATTTAAATAAATATATTTAAATCAAATACTATATATATATATATATATATATATATATATATATATATATACAAGTTATTATTATTATTAAATATTTAAATAATTTACGCTTCAAAATGAAATTATGCATCTTATACGCCTGTATCTTTTGTTCACTTCTTAAGTAGATGCTGCAGCTGAGGAAGTCGAGCTGCTGGTCTGCGGATGGCCGAAGCTCGATCTTGAAGCTTTGCGTAAGGTTACTGTGTACGAAGGCTTCAAACCCAATGATCCGCTCATCGTCCAACTGTGGGCGCTGCTCGAAAGCTTTACGGTGCATCTGCAACAGCAGTTTCTGCGATTCTGCACTGGGTCGGATCGCGTGCCCGTCGGTGGAATGTCCGAGATGACGTTCAAGATCAGCGTTATCAACCACAACACAGATATGCAAGTACCTTCCAATCGCACACGTTTATTTATCTCGGCCGCTGTATTATTGCTATTGAGGTTGGTTAGTTTGTCGATTTTCTATCATCATTGGATTCTGTTCAACACTACGCGCTTCAGTAGTGTTGTACACTAACTAGTAACAAAGTTCTCGTTGTACTTTTTTGCTGCTCTGAGTTTAGAGGTTTAGGCACGCAACACCCAGTGCGAAGAATGCACTAAATGATGACCTCATTGATTCTGTCACACAGGTTGCCGATCTCACACACATGCTTTAACCAGCTTTGTCTGCCGCGCTACGCCAACGAAGAGACCCTCAAGGAAAAGCTGATTATCGCCATATCAAACGCCGAAGGCTTTGGCCTCGAATAGTATCAGCGGAAAACGACACAACGGCGCAGTAGACTTTTCGAGATACATAGCCGTCTCATTAGTATGCCGGCACTAAAATAAGTTTTGTTATATATATATATATATATATATATATATATATATATATATATATATATATATATATATATATATATATAGACCAATTCAAAGGTTCTCATATATATTTATAAAAAAAATAATATTTATTTAATCTTCCAATTGTTTTTAATCCCTTCAAAATAGCTCCGGCCCGCTGCAATACACTTGGGCCACCTTCCTACTTTCAAAACCGATTCTGAATGCGTCTTATAGAATCGAGTTGAGTTGCTCCTGCGAATTGTTCTTTATCTCCTCCTTAGTCTCAGAGCGTTGCCTTCTCAATGTTTTACCCGTACGAACAGGGAAGGATCACACGGAGCTATATGCAGGGAATGGGACGGTTGCAGAAACATAGAAATCAAAGTTTTCAAGAAATTAGTAACGATGTATTCGCCGGTTTGTTGTCGTGATTGAGGATCTAAACGTTGTTTGCTTTGCCTTTTGCGTCGAAGGTGCTCGCGTAATATTGTTTTTTTAATTTCGCGGTAGCATTCCTCGCTGGCCACCGAACCAGGTAGCCAGCTGGAAAAACAGTCAAAAGGATCTTAGTGTTAGATTTGCACAGTCTGATTTTTTGATCGACTCTCTTTTGGGAAGCACCACTGGAAAGGTTATGTTTGCTTTCGATGTCGTAACCATATATCATGACACGTCTCCTGAAATCACTCTGTAAAGCAGTCCAAAATCTTCTACTACCGCCTAAAATTCAATTGGGATAAATCCCGACGGATGTTAAGTTCGCCGAAAATTAAACATTTTGGAACGAACTTTGCTGCTTAGCTTCGGACGCACAAATATCGGTCAGGACTGTTATTGTTGATCCACCCGGATATCTCCAATTTCCTTGGCTTTCTTCCTGATGGTATTTTGGCAATTCTTAACTAAAAATCATACTTTTTTTCAACGTTTTTTCTGGTATTGACGAACATATTTTCAAGGACTGAACAAATCTGAACAGAAGCCACGGTATGAATTTACGAATAGTGATCAGAAGAATAGTACTCTATGCTGTTTTGGACGGCACCGGCTTGTATGAGTAAAAGATCGGTACTAAACGTTGATAATGTAGTTTTCCGACCGCACTTTACAAGCTGCATAATACACGCCACGCTGGTGTTTCAATAGATAACTAGAATTTCACGAAGCTACAATGATATTTGTAGTGTATGACGAGAAAGTATCATTTTTTACACTTGTCTATCTTGATTTTTTGCCAGCCACATATTCATGGCTGATCGTGTCGTCCCAGCTCGCATTACTAGCCCGCGGTCCTGAAAATGCTACCAGTTAGTACTATTGCCCGCAAAATAATCATTGTCACTGTTTTTAGGAACTCCCAACAAAGGGTCAAGCAGTTGCAGGAGCCTATTATTAGATATCTCGGAACCGTTTGCACAAAAAGCTGCAAACAAAATGGTCGAGATTGGTTCGCAAAA